>JZSA01000749.1:0-59513 GCA_000956155.1 Cotesia vestalis
ATTACATTGACAACAATCGTTTGAGTCAAATTTATAATTATTATTATTAAAACTACTAATCTAAATAAAAAATATATTTTTTTTAAGTGTCAGGAAAACGATAATTTTTATAAAAATTTATTGCAACAAGAATGTGGTGTTTTACATAAAAATTAATGAAATTAATTCAATAATTATTACTTGAGTGACTGATTAATAATATTAACAATTTACGAGTTTTGTAAGATTGTTTTTTAATAACTAACATGGATAATTTATGTGTCAGTGGTGTTAAGGTTATGTTGATGAGTTAAAAACATTTAAACAAAATTAATATCAATATTTTTTATTTATTGGTCATAAATAAATAAATTAATTAAAAATAGTTGCTGAGAGCAGAAAAAAAATTTTTTAGTCATAGAACATTGTTGAATTTTTTTTTAATTATGAATCGAGGTAAATCAGTAGCATCAACGATGGATGATATGGCATGTCCACGATGTTTAACAACAAAATACCGAAATCCATCTCTTAAATTGATGGTCAATGTTTGTGGGCATACATTATGCGAAAGCTGTGTGGATTTGCTATTTTTAAAAGGTATAAATTAAATAAATAAATTAATAAAATAATAATACTGAAGTTAGCGATCAGCTGTCAATTTAAAAAAATTTTTTTAACAAATTAATTACAATAAAAAAATGCTTCTAAAAATTTTCACTTGTAATTTTTATTAATTTTCACATGTGAAACTTTTTTTTAATAATTTAATTACTATAAAATTCTAAAAAAATTTTTAATATCTGTCAACTTCAATGTTATATAAAATAATGATAATGAAAATTAAGTTAGCCGACATTTAAAAATTTTTAGATTTTTTTTTATTGAAAAAATGATTACAAAAAAATAAAAAAAAATTTTTCCATCTTTAGTAGCTCTGAAAAATTGTAAATGCAATTTTTTTTTTAATTAATTTTCTAGACTTTGTTTATTTAAAAAAAAAAATCTAAAAATTATCAAGTGTTTACTAACTTCAATGTCACAAAAAAGTAATATTTATTTAAAATTTTTTTTGTTTTATTTTTTAGGATCTGGATCCTGTCCAGAATGTTTCATACCTTTGAGAAGAGGTAATTTTAGGATTCAAATGTTTGAAGATTCCATGGTAGAAAAGGAAGTGGACATAAGAAAGCGTATATTACGTGATTACAATAAAAGAGAAGAAGATTTTGCATCACTTCGAGACTACAATGATTACCTGGAAGAAGTAGAAACAATTATTTATAATTTGTCTAATGATATTGACGTACTGGAGACAAATAAAAAAATAGAGCAGTATAAAAAAGAAAATAAAGATCAAATTAATAAAAATAGAATGAAATTAGGTAGATCTGAAAGTGAATTACAAGATTTATTACTTTTAGAAAAGCAACGTGAAGAAGAGCGTAAATTACAGCTTGCTCGTGAAGAAATGGAAGTTAAAAAGCAAAAAATACGCGACAAAGAAGCGCTTATAGATGAATTAATGTTTTCTGAAGGAAATGCTAAAAATATTGTTGAAACATTTGCTACTTCGATGCAAACAGCTGCGGAAAAAGCTAAGAAAGTAGCACCAGTACCTAAAGCAACACAATTTAGTACGGGGATACAATTTGGCACGCAAGGAACTCAAGGATTTTTACCAATTCCAAAACAAGAAGAAGGGCCAATGTTTTCGTATGTACCTATTGAGCAAAAATCAGAAGGACCTCCGGCACCAACATGGCAGCAAGTTTACTCTGATGGATATATCAATCACGTACGCGCTGAAACAAAAGTCGAAAAGGCTGGAGGATTTAAAGCAACCATTGCGTGTCTAAGAGCTCTTCAAGAAGCTATGGCTGGCTTGTATTATAATCCTCCACGATCGAATTAAACCTGTCAAATAATTTATTGTCTTCAACCTTGTAATAATATTTTTTGAGGTATTTTTTTTCTTCATTACAATCATACGTTTTTTCTATAATATAAATAGTTGTAAATTATTTATAATAAACACGTTTAATAAATTTATTTATTTATTTTTGTGATTTTCAAGCATCAATTTTTGAGTCTTATAGATAGATAAATTTATTTATTTATTTATTGCTAAATGGCAAGTATTAACAGAAAAATACTGTTTAATTACAGTGTTTTTCCTTATTATAATATGTAGTGTAAATACATAAACATATAATGGATTAATTTAATAATTTAATTGATTTAATTCAGCAACGTGAGACAACTTATTTATTTTTATTTTATTTATTTTATTTATATGCCAAGACATTAAACCTAATGGCAAGTACAAAATATGTAACAGTTTTATTCAATTACGTAAGTATTTTAATATATTTTTAAAACATAAAGGAAATAATTCTATGTTCAGTAAAAAGAAAGAAAAATTTTTTTCAGCTTCAAGAAGTGAAAATTTAAAAAATCTCATTATAAGTATTCATTTAAAATCAATAAAAAGTTAAAAAAATTTTATATCAGATCAATTTTGTAAAAAATTTAATGTCTTGCAAAAATCATTTGTCAAAAAATTTTTACTATTTTTTTTTCCACAAGAAAAAAAATGTTTTTTTAACCAAAAATTTTGTTTCCACATTATTTAAATGGGAAAGGGGAACCCCCCTTTGAGGCAAATCTATAATTGGAATTAAAAATTTTTTTCAGGCAGAAAAAATTTTTTCTTACCCTAAAAAAATTTTTGAGACGTCAAGCAAAAAAAAATTTTGAACATATTATTTTTTTTTTTGCTGCAAAAAATTTATTTAGGTATAGATGTAAGTTAAAAAAATAGTCATAGACATTATTTAAAAAAATTTCAATGCTTGATGCATTGATCACTTCTTATTCTATCAATAAGTTGAATAAAATGTGTTATTTTTTTTTATTACAGTTACTGTGAGTATTGATATCGATAGATTTAGAGCTTATATATCTCGTCGATCAATTATCATGATATTATACGATACACTTGAAAAAGTTTAAGGCGGCAGATTAAGTTAACTCCAATCAATATAAACATAAGGGCAAAATCAATATAACTCACCTGGGTAAAAATATCTGTAGTTTCTTTTCTCAATATTAAAAAATATTATTTTTTTTTTCGTAGTATAGATAAAATTAGATAGCTCTTAAAATATTGCCAGGGACTTTAACTTATATATTAATATTTGTACGACAAACAGAGAGTTGAATCCCTTAACTTTCGAGAAGTTTGACAGGGCCCTCAACCTTTTTTACTCTTCCGGAAACAGATATCAATGAGAGAGAGGAGTTAAATTAAATATGTGTCGTTAAATAAAATAAAAAAGATGAACCGACAAAAAAGGTGTAGGTATACATTTGTGAATGTCCATATTTAACAGTCTTAAGAGTCGTAAAATTTTGAATTATTGTGTACTAATAATAATAAAATAGATTTTAAAATATTTTTGAACGATTTATAAGATAGGTAAGGCCAATTGTGGCCTTTTAGTGTATAGTCGTAATATTAGCAGTTGACGAGATGCCTGATTAGTTACGGACAATGAAGCAAACACAGCACGAGCATGGAGCATGTAACAATACCAATGTACCAAGTACTCCCCTCGTGTATACCGTTATTCGTTAAAACCACCAGGTTCATTTCTCGACAATATTTTCTTCATTCTCATTCTCGTTCGTACAAGTCGTAGAACTTATACACACTTGAATGAGATGATGGGGTTTTCAGCCTACTACCACGTACACTAAAACTCATTTTAAACCCACTTCTTACTACACTGACTTTTTACTGGGAGAAAAGCTCTACTTTATTTAGTTACCCCTCACGGTGAAGATGATAAATAACAATAATTTTTACATGACCCAAGAGTTATTTTCTGAGTAAGGGAAAAATAAGAAAGGGTGATTCAAGTTTAGTTTCTAAATCCCTATGATGACAATGAGAGGGTTCCTCAAGGGCAGGTGAAATCATCGCCGTCTCATTTGTTTCTCTTCTTTTTAAAGTTAATCACTCTTTAGAACATCAACATCCAATTGTTCATTCATAAATATATATATACTTATTCATATTATTTGTCCAGTTTAGATTCTGAGTTCAATAAAAATTTTAAATGACAGACATTTAAAATTTTTTTTAGAATTTTATGGCAATTAAGTTAGCCGACATCTAAAAATTTTTTTTATTGAAAAAACAATTAAAAAAATAATTTTCATTTGTAAAAAACTTGATAATTTGTAAGTGCAATTTTTTAGTTCTAATTTAATAATTAAAAAATTAAAAACGTCGGCTATCTTTAGTGTTATTAATTAATGAAATTTAAGTTTGCCGACATTTAAAAATTTTTTTTTATTAAAAAAATTATTACAAAATAATAAAAAAAAAATTTCACTTTCAAAAAAACTTGATAAACTGTAAGTGCAATTTTTTAAAAACATTTTTTAGTTTTAATTTAATAATAAAAAATAATCAAAAAATTAAAAACGTTAATTTTAATGTTATGAATTAAATAATTATAAAAAAAAAAATAATAAAAAAATTCCACTTGTGAAAATGAATAAAAATTACAAATTAAAATTTTTGGAATAATTTTTTTATTACAATTGATTTGTTATAAAAATTTCTAAAATTGACAGCTAATTTCAGTGCCATAAGTTAAAATAGTGAGCACCATCACTGGATTAATCGACGTTAGATGACAACGATCACGAAGTTAATGATGATGAGAAGAGATCTGAAGATGATGACCACGAAGAAGAAGAAGAAGAAGAAGAAGAAGAAGAAGAAGAAGAAGAAGAAGAAGAAGAAGAAGAAGAAGAAGAAGAAGAAGAAGAAGAAGAAGAAGAAGAAGAAGAAGAAGAAGAAGAAAAATATAAAAAGGAGTTGGGAAGAAAAATACAGACGGATTTGCAGAATGTCTATGCAACACATATCCATTTGTGCCAAGTAAAAGAAACCGTCGAGTTTAAAAGATCGGTGAGCAAGAGCACGTTCAAATGACAAGAGCGCAAAAGAAATGTGTATAGTTAGACCAACCTCCCTCGTTTAACCAATCAGAGTCCGACGATCAACGGACAAGCTCCGCCTGTTGACGAGAAGAGAGGCCAAAGTTGCCCTTTTCCTCGTGTTAACCAGCCACAGTCAGCCGCAGTACGTATGCGATCGTCTACCGGATGATATCTCGCGTGTTTTAAATGTCTTTCACTTTGTCATTAATTGTCAGTTTATTGTAAACTCACCAGACTGATTTTAAAAATAATTAAAATCTCTTATTTATATTGACAGCCTTTTTAGTTAATCCGGGCATTTAAATTAAACGGAGTAATTTATTTAATTTATGTTAATGCTTTGCCATTAATAAATAATTATATGTCAAAGATGTAAAAATCAAGTGAAAAAAATTTCAAACTCTAAAAAGTGTTTATTTATATAAAATAATAAATTATATTATTTATATAATAATAACAATAATAATAAAATCATATTATTTATAACACGTGTGATTAATTATAATATGCAAAGTTTAAGGGTAGTTATTAATTTATAAAACTAAAAAGGGTGAAATTTAATTGAAGTGCAAGTACACACATACAATCTCGGAATTTTCAAGTGATAATTATAAATTTAAAGAAAAAAAAAAAAAAACAAGTTTAAACCAAAAAAGATATGCCTCGAAAAGCTGCTCCAAATTTTTTCATCATTATTTTGATGTTACTCACACCTTACCACTGCGTCCAGGCTAATTGGTGGTAAGTTTAAACCTTGTACTCGTGTAATGTAATATGTATGTATCATTATCATTATAAAAGATAAAAAGGTAAAGAGACTCTTAATGATTAAAAAAAATAAAAAAGTTACTATCGTAGTAAGAGACAGTTAGTGAGTACAAAACACTACTCAAGATTAAGACTAGATGTGCGAATAAAAGGAGATGAGCGCGCGTTGATGCAACGCAAAACGGTCAAACGATCGTTTGAGAAGATTTTATTTCTGACAAACTGGTTCTCTGGCCGATTAATCGTCTCCACTACAGTTACACTTTATACATACTTTACGACACATGTACACTCAAATACATACCTACACGCACTATGCAAGTAAAAGGCCAGTAGGAGGGAATGGGAGTTGAATTCTATCTCTTTTAACTCCCGTCACTTTGTCTATATAATATACTTTATTTTATTCTCATTCACCTTGTACTTTTATTTTTATACCATCAGTGTAATGAAAGTGCCCACATAGATAAATTAACTGCTAATTAATGCACCGAGTTAAATTCATTGTTCAAATTAACATTTATCACTTAATCACTTCTCATATATTCTATTATTTATCAGTGTTCTTAGATAACCATCGACAATATGTTCCTTCGTTTAACGTTTGTTTGCTATAAACAAATTAGATACTTTATATCCTAATGGCCAGAAGTAGAAAATATCTGAAAATATATATGATAATCCTTTTTTTTAATTTCAAGAGTAAATAACACGAATTTTTTGTTTTTTTTACTTTTTTTTTTACGTCATTTATTTTTGAAATTACTTTTACAATTTTTAATTTATTATTTTCATCTATTTCGTTTAATTTTCAATATTTTTAACAATTTATACCAAATATATAAAACTTGTCTTTAAACTACTCCAATTAATTTTATTTTATTATTTTATGTTTCAATTTAAATATGAAAAAAAATTTTTTTTTAAAAATTGTATTGACATTATTCATTTTAAAAATTAATAAGGCTGAATTACACTGATAAAAAAATAGCCAATTAACTTGATGCAAGTTTTAAGTCGAACCGATAAATTTTTTTCAGTTCGAGAATTTTTCGGCTTAATTCAAATAATCAATCTCTATAAAATAATTTTCTTCGTATATTTTTACAATGTATAAATTATTCTTATAAAATCCAATTATTTTGGTATTAATTTTTATTTTAATTAATTCTGACAGTATCTGCCGATAATTTTTAATTACATTTATTTATTTATTTTTTTATTATACTAATAAATTAGAAATAAGCTGAATGGCAATTTACAATAATTCATAATACAACCTACGATCTATTTAATATACATATAATCAGCATTAGAATTCAATAACATTCTAATAAAAATCGCTGATATATATTTAAAATTATTTAAATGAGAAAATATTTATAAAAAGTTTTTTTATTTAATAATAAAATGTCAAAAACTTACATAATAATTTTAGTGCCACGTTAATTTATTTTTAGTAAAATTAAATTTAATTTCTGTTCAATAATTTTCTTCAATAACTCATTTAAAAAATTTTATTTTTGAAAATCTCCGTAGTAATTTGTACAGTGATCAAACTTACTTTCAGAATAATTTTAGTAAATTTTAAACTGAAATTTAAACGTGCTCCAAAAAAAAAAAAAAATTTATCAGACTGAATTCAGACGTATAGCAAACTTAACGATCAAATTGGCAATAAAATAGTTGCATTTTAAGAACCTATTTACTCACTCAATTACATTCAGAAAACAAAGAATTAATGGTGGAACGTAATAAAACGAGGATGAAAGACGTAAACCGTTAAAGTTTAAAAATTGTTAGACAAACGTAAAGATATATAACTTTAATACATACTATAATATAATAGGTACTTATATTGTATTATATTATATAGGTATCCATAGAAAGTCAGATGCGTCATAGTATTTTTGTTAGTTGGTTTTACGATGGCAATTAAACGTGGTATTAACACCATTACTGCCTGTAATACCTATAATACTTTAATATCAAATAAAGCGCGCAGATGAGGGGTTGATGGATCTTTTAAAGTTCTCATCCTAAAAAGTAACAGTGAATTCCTGTGGACTTGAATTTATTAGATGCTCCCAGCATCTAAAAATAAAATCCAAATAGAGTAAGAGGGAAAGTTTTATTTCGCGGTGCTACCGCTTAGCAAACTTATGGGATGTTATTATGGAGAAGAGAGATTGACCTTTATGTCGATGCTGTCCATATTAAATATATACGAACATATATATACGATTACGTGATTACGTCTGGGGCCTCGTCTAGTGTATCCTATACATATATGTAGTCATTGTTCGACAGGCCTCGGATCACGTCGCCATAAGGGAAACGTTTTTAATGTTCGCTCGTAAAGCTCATATAAGACCCCTCTGCATTGGTGAATCCGTACTTTATAGTAGAGCGGCAAAGTCGTTCCGGTGTATCTCTTCTATTGCTCTCTTTGTTCCCCTTGTCTGGTTTTCTCTTGAAAGAGAAACTGAACTTTAAGTGAAATTGAACTTAAAGCCATACTGTATATAAGAATAGTTCAGTAGCAGGATTATATTTATTTATTATTTATATCTATATGTATATATGTACGTATTTATGAGTTTTTGAAGTTTGCTCCGTTCTACAGGCATGAGTCACGTCAATAAACCCGAATTTTCTTCCCTGTACGGGTAAATTTAACGATTGTAACCAAGACATGAAGATTAGGAGTTACATTATTGTACGTTATAGGGCGCCCTTTTTCATATGTGTCCATGTAACGTTTATGGGAACATTGCCTGCTTCCAATATCAAGTACAAACTATACTTCTCTCCCTGTTTTCAACATTAATCCAAAGTATATAATATATATACATATATTAGGCCTATAAAAACTAACCTGAGGATGTATGTGTAGTCACGCCGCCTTGTACTGTCGTAAAAAAAATAAAGAAAGAACTAAAAAAAAAAAAGGAAGAAGAAGAAGAAAATCGACAAAGGGGATTCTCTGTGGTCGAGGCTCCTCGGTTACTCTACCTCATTTTGCCTCACACTATTTTCGTTCACCCTAAACTCCACTTCCTCGACGTGAAATATTTGCCTGTTGTATAAACCGGGCTTTTCCTCTTTTTACTTATTCTAAGTCAATAGTTTGTTTCTTTATTCTTATTTTATTTTCCCCTAAAAAAAAAATCGATAACAATGCATTAAAATATCAAAATTTCCGAAAAAAAAAATAAAGAAGATACTTTCCGATGTCTGCGTACTGAGAAGCATTTAAGATATTTAATAAGCTAAAAGTACATATAATCTTTGAATATTTGACGGGTATTATGTTATTCTTTTTCTTCTTCTTCAGCTTCTTTCTCATCATCTTCCAAACGAAAGTATAAGATCATATTCTTAGTTTGGTTGTATTTTAGTTCTCTTACAGTTGTTTGTGCGCTTGAAAAATTTCCGACAAAGAGGGCGGCAGGCTTTGGCAACCCGCGGGACTTGTCTCGGCCAATGATTCCCTCGGGTTTAAAATATATTGTCATAATGACGATGAGAAGAATCCAGTCAGGTTTGCTATACCTATATCTATACATTGAGGAGAATCTTCCTTCGATTCTCGGGCTTTCTCTATACACACCTTCAATCGTCCTTTCTCCTTTACTCCATTAAATTAAACGTGTTTTGTAGTTTTGGCTACTTTAGATTTACTTCTATCATCACTACACCAAAATATACTGAGCAATATAGGAAGAGTAAGTCTTTTAGTGGAGTATTCCAAAGCTTACCTTCATTATTTCAACACTCTTCCAATAGAATATTATAAATTATAATAGAATAGGTATAATATGTCTTGTATCTGTGAGTGAAGTGACAAGATTGTCTGTTGATGGGTCTCAAGTATCCTTTACTACAATAAAAGAATCTACCGTTCAAAATGTGCTTATACAATATACGAGTTTCTAAGGGAAAGAAACTCTAAATCTTTTAGATAGAGCTGCGACAGGTAGTAGCCTACGAAAAACTGATCCTGTAAGAATCAAAGCTACTCATCCGGTTATTCTACAACACTAACACATAATAATATATCCATCTGCTTGTATATATTTATATCTACTTTACAGATGTGGGTTTTTTGTCGCTGCACTTGTTTTTATTCTGCAAATAGATAAATAATTATTTATCATTTAAATTGACAATTAAATAATACGTTGCTGATGTTAATTAAATTTTACTCCAAAAATTGTTCATCATCTTACTAAATCATTCATCTGATATTTTGTCCTATACTCTAAGAAGACATCCTCAGGCGACTGTAAAATTAAAAATTGTAAAAAAAGTCTTAACATTATTTCTAGAAAGTTTTTATAAACTTTTTTTTTCAAGAAAAAATTTTTTAATAATATAAAACTAAATGCACAGTAGAAAATTAAAAAAAATTTTGGCAATAAAAATTAATGACTTGCAAACTTATACTAATTCGAGGAAATTTTATATAATATTTTTCTCAAATCGAAAAATATTTTGTTCTAAAATTATTTATCATCGGTTCAGAATTTTTTTTTTTTGCCTAAGAACAAAGCTCATAAATATTTGTCAAACACACGAAAACTCATATAGTTTAGGGATGTATCTCATATATAAAAAGAATAATTGATACAATAAATTTTCAAGAAAAGAATATAAATCGTAAAAAATTGATTAAAGATCATTACAAGATTACAAATGAAGAAAACTTTAATTTTTTAAATACAAAAATTGAATCGTATTCACTTCATTGATAAATTAAAAAAATTCAACTATATGTAATTACTTAATAATAATTTATATTTTTTCTTCTTTAATTTACACTCATTATGAAATTATCATAAATAAAAAACTAATAACATAATGAATGATCTAAGTTCGATGACTTGTCTTTTATTTATTTTCACACAACACTGACAAGAGTCCCAAGCATTCATAAGTTAGGCTTCACAATAATTATGTTAGTTTTGTGTATATCTATATTCTATATATATATATATATATATATATACATATGGAGTGGAACAAGTAACATGATCTTGAACGATCAATGAATCTCGTAGTGTTCTCTCTCACAACAAGCTCACTAAACTTCTTTACATCTTAAACTTATATTATGACTTTATTTGTTTAATATCTCTATTTTTTTATCAGCTCATTAAAAAAATTCTTCATCCAAACAACTTTCTTGTAGATAATTTACATATTAAATACGCTATAGCAATTTAATTTTTTAAAACATTTAAAAAAAAGCGACTGATTTTTCTTAGATTTAAAAAATTTTTCCTTACACAAGAAAAAGGTTTAAATTGAAAAGAAATTGACTTAGGTCCAAAATATAAATTCATAAAAATATTTGTAAGAAAAATAAATATCAGATTGTTTATTCAAAGAAAAAAATAAACTTTTATTTTTTTAATTGATTACTATTTAGAGTCGGTTTTAAAAAATAAATTTTGTGAAAGAATTTTTTCACTCACTTTTTTTTTTTTAAACGGAAGAGTCGAAATTTTTCTTGCTGAAAATTTTATTTTATTCTAATAAAAACTTTGTAAGAGAGAAGAAATGTTGAATTAAGGAAATTATTTTTAAGAATTAGAAAAAAAAATTTTCTTGGCTTAAGTTAATTTAACTTGATTTAAGAATTTTTTAATTTAATTAAAGACATTGAAATTCTTTAAAATGATTTTCTTTTGAATCTATTTAAATTTCTTTATCAGTATCCATAAAAAAATTTAAATAAAACTAAAGAAAAATTTATTTGATATTTATTATCTTATTTTATTGCAAATAAAAGTGAGCAGACATTAAATTACCCTTGTAATTTTAATAGTATCAGATAACAAAAGATTCTTAACATTTCTTTCTCCAATTAAATGCGTGTGAATATTAAATTTCTTGAAAAAGATTTAACACTCATACGATCACTACAATAGACTGAAGATATAATTTATATTTGGCGCACCTCTAATAACAAATGAAGATAAAAGTAGTCTCCATTTCCGGTGGATTATAGACAGTGTTATTTTAAATAAATTTTTTTTTTTAATTTTAAAAATAAAATTTATGATAGTCTTGATCAACTATCTTCAACAAGCACACACTTGTTGAACACACGTGGTTTATCTTCCGTCATAGATCACTTATATAGAGTGTATATATATATAACTCCATCTATATAACGGCTACACGCTCTACAGACAACGCTCCGAACGTGACACAAACGCTTTATATATTAAACTTGCTGTTATTTATCGTATGGAAAAAATTGTCCGATAAAAATAAAATAATAATAAAACTGGGATATGTTTAGTTAACTTTTTAAATGTTTATACCAAGTTTATTATTTTGAAAATACCCATGGAACTTTCTGGTACGGCTGGTTATACCATTTAGTGGTATACGTGTCATAAATTTAATAAGACTCCAATAACTGTATCCTTGGAACTGCTACACGGATTAAAACCCAACCAAGGTACTTATTTTCATACTAAATATTTAAGAGTATACTCTTTATGAGTTAAATAAGATGAGATTATCTTTAAATGAACCTTTTTTTCTTTTCTCAATATTTTCTTCAAAATTATTTTCATTTATTGCAATATACGCAGCCGTGGTTACACAGAAAAAAAATTTACTTAATCCAAGTAAATAATTTTGAAGAACTTCATCTTCTTGATTTGAGTAGAAAAATTCGAGAACTAAAAAATTTTTCTTGGTTTAAGTTAATTTTACTTGATTAAAAAATTTTTCGTCTTGATTAAAGACAATTGAGCTCTTCAAAATTATTTCTTAGTTCAAGAATTTATTAATTTAGTTAAGTTAATTTTTTTACAGTGTACATAAAAAAAATAGACTTGATTTAAAAAAAAAAAATCTGACATGAAGAAATCAGTGTTGAAGATTTTGATTGTCTTCTATCAAGTTTACAATTTTTTTTAACTGAGTAAAACTTACTGAATTAAGAAATTTTGTTGATTAAAGAATTTCTTCAGTTTGATTCTCGTAAATTAAATTTTTTTTAATGATTTTCTTGATCAACCCGTGTAACAAGAAATCGTCTTAAAATTGTCTTAAAAATGTCATTTGTTTAAGATTTTAAACGTGACTCAAACTAAGATTTTTAAGACGCCAAAAAAAAATTCTGAGAGCAGATTTTTCAAATTTGATTCTCGAATTTGTTATCAAAAGTAATTTTTAGACAATTTTACGACTTTCCAACCGCTAGATTTTTGAGTACGCTCTTTTGTAATTGAATTTGAAATTGTTGGAAACTTATTATCGAACAATTTTAAGACGCTCCGTTTTAATGTTCCCGGGCTCTGTCGCTGTTAGCTCATCTTAAAATCGTCTCGAAAAATAAAAAAAAATTTTTTAAGATTATTTTAAGATTTTTTTAAGACGACTTTTGGATTATTTTAAGACTCTCTATAATAATTTTCCAAGTTCAAGAATTTTTCTCTTGATTTAAGTTTATTTTTTTTTGCAGTGTACATATTTCTTCATGAAATACATACTGAACATTTAATAAAACACAAATAAACGTGAAATTTGTAGTTTTATTGAATAAACCGTAAGGGTAAGCCACAATTGGTCGAATACATATTTTAATTCACCGAAATCTAGAGACAAACAATGCATGAAAGTAGTATGGAAGAGAATAAGAGCTGTTGTCAAGCCCGTGGTTGGACATAAATTAACCGTCAGTTAAATCTCCTACGGCTTAAATCCATCATAAATAACTCGCGGTGCAGATGCGTGCAGTATATAGTATACATGTATATATACCATACTCGCCGGTGTATTGCTTCCCCTAAATTATTACGAAACGATTGTAGTAACTCCCAGCGTGGTCACAGCCCCCAGCAACGTGTGTCCACGCATTATGTCTCTCGTCACTCCCCTTTAGCGTGTAAATACATAGTTTACACAACAACTATAGTGTAATTGAGCAACTGGGTGTACTTTTATAGTTTCCTAGAAAATTAACTAAGGATAAGTCAAAATATAACTATTGATTTTTTTTTTTTTTTTATAATAATGAGTCACTCTGATGGTCGATTGTATTTTACAATCCTCTATCTCTAGATACGTAATTAAGAAATGACCTTGTATCTCGTGAACTATTGACATTTTTTAAAATATAAGCTCACCCCGATATTACACTCGTCAAGACCTTTCATTTGAGTACCCACATCAATTTTTCATATATTTATATATTTTATATATATGTATATATGAAAAATATATAAAAATACATGTGGGTACTCAAATGAAAGATTTTGATGAGTGTAACATCAGGATGAGCTTATATCTTTAAAAAACTCCAATATTTAAGAAAGTACAGTGCAATTAAACAAAAGTCATTTTTTAATAAAGTAAAATTTTATTTATTTATAGCTTCACATAGTGACTGCAAGGTTGTTAGTAATCATTAAAATGCTTTTAAAATTTTCCAAGCATCTTGGTATTCAATTTTTTTGAATCGTGAATAACTCAAATTTTAGCTTTGAACTAAAATTTTAAGTAAAAATAAAAAAATATGATAAAATTGGAAAATTCATAGAATTTTTTTTTAAGAAATAATATTCAAAAATTATAAGCGTTTATTCTCAAATAAAATTTTGACCATTTTTAATTATCACAAGGTCTACTGTTACAATAATTTACTACATATGAAACTCTCCAATTCATGTTGTTATTATTAAAAAAAAAAAAAAAAAAAAAAAAACTATTAAGTTTTTAAAAAGTAAAAATTTTTATTATTTTAGTAAAAGACTTTTATTTTTCTAAACTCAATTTGGAATCTATAAAAATTATTATTTGGCATGTATATATGTTGTTGATTCAGTTGATCTTGGAGAACTTAAGTAGTATTAACACTTCCGACTAAACATTTATATTTTCTTATTTCCTCAACATACTAAAAACTATTCTGGTATACACTTAATTATTTTAATGGGGCTAAGTTATGAGGGAAACAAAGTTATAAAACAATAGTCATTAATGAATTTAACTTTTTAAAAATATCTAACAAAAAAAAACGCTTAATAACATATGACATATTGTAAACATATATTTGTATAATTTATATTAGAATCAAAGATGAAAAAAATTGTTTGACAGTATTTATTACATTTGACTAGAAATTTAAGGTTGTTTTGATATTTTATATTAAGATTATTTAGATATTAATGAAATTTATACAAAAATTCACCAATTTTCTATTTTTTATATTCGTCAAAAAGCTAATGTAGTAATAATTCACAAGTTGTTAAAAAACTCATTCAATCGAGATATACCAAAAACATGATATAAATTTTCTATAACATAAATCATAAAAATTTCAACACAATCAATAGAAATGCTACCTCAGAATTAAAACAAAGTTGATTGTGATTTGATTACACCATTGTTTTCAACCAAGTGATTTTATTAATTCACTGAGCAATTTTTTTACAAAACCATTCTATTGTTCGTTGCCTGTAGAATTTATTATAGCTGTATGTATGCATAAAAATTTTTTATTTGCACTAACAATTGAATTTTTAACTAGATAAAAAACCTTCAAAATGAACACCAAAAAAAATCAATTTTTAAATTGAAAAATAAAAGAATTTTTAAGGATATTATTTATTATTTTTTATTCATAGATTTGCTACGGATAGAAAAAAAAACTTGGATAGTCAATCACTCAAGTTAATTTTTCAATTTTTGAATGCACCTAAAAATAGGTGGAGCACGTCTAAACAATTATTCAAAATTACTACGTGCCAAGCGTATAGCGTAATTCGTTTCATCAATTTAACTAATAGCAGGAACTTCAATAATGCCTATTTTTTTGCTAACTAATTCTCTAGCAGAACCTGCACTTGAGTACGGTACCTTTGTCTGGTCATCATTTTCTGATACGCACATTAAAAAACGAAAAAATAAAAATTATTATAGCCGACGTTTTTAATTTTTTTTTAAATTAAATTAGAACAAAAAAAAATTTTCTAAAAATTGTATTTACAGTTTTTTAAGTTTTTTACAAATAAAAATTCTTTTTTTATTTTTTTGTAATAATTTTTTCAATAAAAAAAAAAATTCTAAAAATTTTTAAATATCGGCCAACTTAATTTCCATTAATTTCTTTCAATAATTAAAAAATTATTTTAAATTTAATTTAGTAAAAAATTTACGATTGATCAAAAATACATAAATAATTTTCATGATTATATATATTTTAATAAACATGATTACTGCGGTTGTCTCATTTCCTTTATTATTTTTCCCCGTGAAAAATAGTATGGAGCGACTGGCGTGTACTTTTCGTTTTATACAATGAATTTAGTAAAGCAGCCTTCTGTTCTGCGCTTGGAATTTCTTGATATTCTCCTTTTATATTATAAACTTTCCAATTTACTTACTGCCAGGATCCTGGAACGAATCGCTTAAATTTTTCACGGCGATCTACCAACTGCCTGAATCCATAGCCACAACATCAATTTATACATATATCCCACTGCACTTTTTAGTATCTATATATACGTGTATAACTTTTCTACCAATTCTTGAAAGAATTTTTTTTTTGTTTCCCCACGTCTCATAAAGTTACTTTTCTTATAAATGGACTATGTACAGTACTTTTTCAGTTCCATGATTGTCTTGTTTATGTTTATAGCAGCTTCGTATGGTATTCATTCTTACCAGAAAATGTATGCTTGAAAAAAATAAAGTATAAGTAGGTACATTCCTACTTTACATGTTGATTAAAGAACAAGCTTTATGTTTGAAATGAGAAATTGGGGGTACAATCGTGAATGCCGGTAACTGGGGCGCGCGTCTCTTCAGTTTTGTTAAGTTTTCATGTAGTGGTTGATATTTACATCGACTTTCTATATTATAGTGTAAAGCAATGCAAGTGACTGAACGGTATACACAGAGAAGTATGCAGTGGACAAAACGTTTTATACAAAACGAGAGTCAGATATATAAATGTAAAAAATGTGAAAGAAATAAGTATAAAAGCCTAAAAAACTAGAAAATAGTCCCCATCAACCTTATAATCATTCTGATCATCAAAATCGTCATCTTGATGATCATCTTAGTGTTAACCAGTAGTTAAGATCATTAATTGTCATTATCATCGTTATTAGTCTCATATTTTTCACTTATACACGAGAAGAAATAAAAATTATGCCAAGGCAAAGATTTCTTGACTCTAAAATTTGTTAAGGTGAATAATTCAATTTATTAATTTTTTGCCAGAAGAATATTAATATCTACTTTCATTATTATAAGCAAACATACACAGAAAAAACAAATTTTTTGCGCCAAGAAAATTTTAAAGAAGACAAAAGTTATTTTGGAGCAAGAAGAAATTTTCTTGACTTAAAAAAATTTGGTAATTATTTACAACTCTATTTTAAAATAAATATTTTCGAATTTTTTTTTATTCTGCTTGTTTTTACGGCGCATTTATGATAAAAAATGTCGGGAAAGAAAAAACAAAGATTTCGACAGCTTTTTTGTCTTTAAAAGTTGGAAAAAATTTTGGCTTTCATATTTTTGGATAAAATTTATATTTTAACTTTTTTTGATGTTTTTAATATATTTTTTTTGGAAAAGTATATAAAAAAACGAATAATTTAAAAAAAAAATTTGACATGGGCTAGCATGGGTTGACCCCACTTGTAAATAATTACCGAAAATTTTCTAGGCTCAAGAAACTATGTCTCTATTCAAGAAACTTTCAATTTTCCTTAATATTGAGCCAAGAAAATTTACACTCCAGTCAAGAAATTTTTTTTAGTGTACAAATAGCTTCACTTGAATTAAAAAAAAAAATTATTTTAATCAATTCTTTGGATAAGAAAGAATTCTCGACCCAAAAACGTACCTTCTCGGAAATTAAAAAAAAACATAGGTTTTTGTGTCACGAATACAGATTCTTGATAGAAGTATTTTTTTTCTGTGCATAAAAAATTTATTACCGTAATTAGTTACAAAATAACCGAGAAAGTAATCTAGAAAAATTTAATTTTGCATAGATATTTAGTAGTTAGGTCAATTGTTAATCAACAAAGCCAGAAAACCTGATTAATGAGCTTTTGAGGTTCTTTTTACTCGGAATCACCTTGCGTATTTTGTTGGTTGTTATCATTTTGTTTCTCTCGGTTTCATAAGTAAGGCTGATGAAGCCGAAGGGTACTCGAGGAGAAGTTAAGGGGCGCTTGACAGCAATTATTGAGGATGGTTGACTACTCTCATCATAATACCACGAAACGGCACAGTGTGTACTCTGGACTGGTACACGGAGAAAAAAATATCGTTAGAATAAGGATACTTATTGTTATTCTGACTATACGCTGTATAGTCATTTTTTTTAGAGATACGCTGTATAGCCAATTCAGGTATCCAGCGGATCATCAAAATGACGATCCGTAACATTATTTTAGCGTTACATTTAGTCAATTCAACTAGACAGATCCTCACGTTAACAAAACAGTTGCCTGTTTTGACGAAACTACATATATTTACAAGAGCTATTCTCTGTATGCTTAAGTCAAACAAATGAATCCTTAAATCAGAAATCCGGATCGTTATTTTAAGAAAACGTCATTTGAGGATACGTTGGATAGTCATTTTAGCAATATTTTTTTTTCCGTGTAGATATGATATTATATATGAATTTCTCTGGACAGAACATGCCAGAAAATATCTACAACTACAACAAACCAGTACAGCCTCCATCTCTTGATTCTCGCATGCTGTCGAGTACCCTCTCGGCCGCTCCACCCTACTGCCAACGATACTCACTTGAAAATCCAACCCTCTTTGTGGGAGGCCGGCCAATTGGCGTGTCGTACGGTTATACGTATCCCAATTAAACCACGTATGTTCGCCTCGATGGAGTACCACTCGCTAAGAGAATAAGAAAGAAAGACATCTCTTTTCTCCATTCCATCCTACACTTGTTCAATATCCCACTTTACTAGTCATTCTCATCCACCAACTTCAACTTGTTACTGCACTACAACTCTCAAACAACTGCAATTTTTATTTTTCCTCTTCGTTACGTTACCCTAATCTTATAACTTAGATGATTTACGACTTGCACAACAACTTTCCGCAATACAATCTCCCTTACTCTTGAAATATATTTTATTCCATTCCATAAGTGTACTCCAGTTCAAAATTGTCAAGTTATACTTTTTTACGATATAATATTCTTCACTTACTCTGATTCATTAAACTAAATAATATCGTTGTTGAGGAATTTCAAGCAAACTCGCAAACTCGCCAAAAAATAATATATTGTGTAGCAAGGGATGAAAAAAAATTGCGGATCGTAACGGTGCTCACTCCGCTTCGGCTGTCAACATTCACCCTCATCAAGAATGCGGCTAAGCTAGTTGAAACAAGACGCTTTAAGATCGACTGTTAACTTGATAAGTTATTTTGAGCTCGATAATAACAAATGGCTTTTTTTTTTTAACAGAGTTGGAATCAAGTCAAGAAATTATTTAATTGGCAGAATTTATCCACCAGTTTCTTCTCTACGAGAAAAACTTATCAGCTGTCTGTTGTTTTTCTGAATACGCAGAAAGAAAAATTTCTTGACTGGAGAACAAAATTCTTGGCTGAAGAAAATTTTTCTCTTGAATATTTAATACCTATTTTATATTATTTGATCTTCTCATTTGACATGTTAATTAATAAAAATATTAATGAAAATTCATTTTTAACGAGATGTTTAATTTTTTGGAGCAAGAGAGAAATTTTTTAAACACAAGAAAATTTACTTCTATCAAGAACTAAATTTTTTGGAGCAAGAGGCTGAATTTTTTCAAAACAAGAAGATTTCCTTGACTTAAATAAATTTTCTTGGATCAAGATACGTTTTTCTAAATCAAGAAAATTAATTTTGTTGGAATAAGTGAAATTTTTTGGGTCAAAAAAAATTTTTTTTTTCGCTCAAGAAAATAATTAGGAAGAAAAGCTTATTTTTTTATTAAAAATTAAAATTCCATATTTTTTAAAATTAATAGTTGAGATTAACTTTATGAAATTCCATGGTATCGCGACGATAATTTATTCACATACGTTGTCGAGATAGTTTAGTCCTTTTTCTATATATAGGCTTATCTGGTATGAACTTCCTAATCTTGTCATATGAATCATTGGAAGTAATTGCCCATGAAAATAGTCGGGAGTATTGAGAAAAGCTTTTATATAGTGTTTATACGCATATTTTATCTTTAAGATGTACTGGTCATTTAAGTTGCGCTTTCTCCTCGTAAAAATAAATTGGTCTAAATGAACTAACTTTCATTGACCTTTTTTTTTTTTTTTTGATTTTTCAAGTTACGGAGAATTTTTTTTTTTTAATGTTTATGTTGGATAAGTTAATTTTAAATAGGATCTTTTAGTCAAAAATCAGTTGATATTTCATATCATCATGATGCGATTGTAAATACGTAAGATTATTTAAAACATCAAAATTTTTTATCATTTAACTATTGGCAGTGTCATTGAGAGAAATAATTTTTTTTCATACAAATGTTATCAAAATTGCACCATGTATAGAAAAAAAATGCATAGTTCTGATTTTTAAAATGTGATAATACTCTAAAAAATTTTTGAAGATTTATAATATTTTTATTGTTCAAATTTGACAAATAAAATAATAATAGAAAAAGTTGAGAATTACTTAAAATTTAAAAAGCTATTTTTTTTAATCAAACGTTAGAAAATTATTGAATTAATTTCTATAAATTTTTATTATGTTATTTATTAAATTTGAACAAGATTCTTAAATAAAAAAAAATCATTAGCAGTTGTTATAACTCTTTGTGAGTTTTTTTTTTAAATCCCTAAACATTCTTATCTCTGATGACGAGATACTGGTGATAACTTATTACGAAAGGGAATCTTATCGAGAAGTTTAAAGCTCACTTTTATTTCGTAACTTAAAAATTGTCGAAATTAAACATTTTTATGCATTTTAATTATTTTTTTTTAAGAGAAAAATGGTATTTCACCATTAAATATTCTTAAATTTTTTAAATTTCCGACTTTTTAACAAGATGTTTAAAATGTTTTTTTGGCAAAATAAAAAAACACTAACCTCATAAAGTGTAGTTCCATATACTTTATCACGAGTCAACAACATAAAAAAGATTGTTAACTATTCGATATTATTTTAGCTATAAATCTTGTAGATTTATTGAAATATATATATAAACATATCCAATGTTTTATATGCATGTATACATAAATTATTTAGATTTTGATTAGGATATTGTTGCAAATTTAATGGACGGTGATCGAATTTCCATGATAACAATGTTGAATAGGGTATACGCTCATTAACCATAGAGTTACTTGGCATTTTTACCCGAGGGCTTCATTAAGTTTTGTTCGGAGAGCACCATCGAACTATTAGGGGATATAATCACCAAAAAGTTGTGATGAGTTGAGTGAACCGAGACATAAAATCTTTTCGGTAAAAATATATAACTATTATAGCGCAGATTACATATATTACTTGTGCGTGTATCATATGTAAATAAAAATTAATAAAATAAAAATTTTTACATTTTTAAATAGAAAAATTTTAATGTCAGTACTAATAGAAAATAAATAAAATAAATTCTTGAACCAAGAAAATGATTTTGAAGAGTTTAATTATCTTGAATCAAGACGAAAAATTCTTAAATCAATTAAAATTTACTTAAACCAAAAAAATTTCTTAATTCAAGAACTTTTCTACTCAAATCAACAAAATGAATTTCTTTACACAGAAAAAAAAAATTAATTTCAATCAAGAGAAAAATTCTTAAACCAAGAAAATAATTTTGAAGAGTTTCATTGTCTTGGACCAAGACGAAAAATTCTTGAATCAAATAATATTTATTTAAACTAATAAAAATTTCTTGGTTTAATAATTTTTCTACTCAAATCAATAAGATGAAATTCTTCAAAATTATTTAGTTGATTCAAATAAATTTTTTTTTTCTTTGTACAAGCTATCAATTTTTTTTCTTCGTCCATCTTTACTCGAATTAGATCTAAAAATTCGATCATTACATACAAACTACGTAGTTATTTTTATTTAGACATTTCCCAAGTTCCAAATGCACATGCATACAGATGAAAGTTGAAACAAACAAGAGTCACCCGTGTGAATCGTTAAGCATGCTGGTAAACCACCCCATGAATTGTCTCGTGAATTTTACATGACTTCATATTCGTTTTTAAATTGCCTATCTCATGATGTATATTTACGTGAATTCCACCCTTTTATTCGTATACCACCCGTTATTTCTTTTTTCTTCCCTTTCTCTTAAATGAATCTTTTTCTACATATTGTCACATGCTAGTTAACATTAAAATAAATTTTAATCAATTAGTCGGAGCTATTTATTTGGTAAAAATTATTAAAAAAAAAAAAAAAAAAAAAATGAAACCAAATTTGAAAAATATATTAACAAGTATAAAAAAAAAAAATTTTCCAAAAAATAAATAACTCATTTAAAGTTTGTTTTAATATCGCGTGAGCCGTAAACTCGCATTGGTCGGTAATTCCAGAGAAGCTCCGCCCTTAGTTAACTAACCCTCTTTGCTAATTACCGCATATGTACTAGAGTATTACACTGGAAGTACGGTATAAAGTATACCCGTCGGAAGAAGAAGAGAGAAAGATAAAGAGAGAAGTCTATAAATACATATATATCTATATATGTGTAGATGGTAGATGCGAGGGTTGTATAGAGTGGGCCAGGGTTCCCATTGTATTGTATTATTTCGCTCCCATCATCCAGGGCGAAACGTCGAACGATGGAGCTTGTTTGCCACCGGCGATATAATGTGCCCACTCTCCCTGAGGCGGATAACCACAACAGGAATGCATTTACTCTCTACCTCTCGTTAATTCTATCTCTTTTAATTAACCAATTATCAACAATGCTCCTGGCTATTATTTCACGTCAATTGAACCGCTCGTATCCATGTACCTATCGCCAGAATAGTTATATTCCAAATGCTCAATCTGAATAAAAAATATCCACATACATTGATAACTTAATTGATATGGGAGAGATAGCCGTTATTGGAACCTGGAACTTACTACTGGAGATATACCATGACTACCAGGACTACTAAACCAGAAAGTAATAAAAACATCGAAGGTTTTAGTCCTTTCCAAACTCATTAGCTTTAAGACAAAAATTTTTAACCAATCAACAAGTCGATTTCCCTTCCTAAATATATTCATTTACGACAAAAAAGATAAGAATACCATTTCTTGTTTGTACCACACGGCTTCTTTATATTACGTTTGTTTTTGAGGATGAGGATACTTACGTTACAGATTACGCTGAGTGGATTCCATGAAATTGCAAAGCTAAAGTTGGTAATCAAAGCTAAAATACGATAATAATATGTCTCATTTTTTTTATATGTACTTACTTATTATTCTGTCTGTATTTATTTATTATTTGATACATTAGTCTCGGTGCTTATACTTTTTCAAGGCTGTTTTGGTCATTATGGAGAGACTGTTAAACCAATTAAATTTTTACTACGTTTAATTAAGTGGAATTGGTAAATTTAATTAAATAAATTGTAAAAAATAAACATTGGACATTTTTACTGTCAATTGCATTAGTTTGATTACGTGCGCTATTATTTAATAGTTCTGCAAGTGAAAGTGGTTCAATACACTAATAAATTAATTAAAAAATTTTTTTTTAGTTTGAAATTTTTTTTATATACTTCATTCAAAATGAGCTAATTTTTTAAAGTCATTTTTTTGAATTGATCAGAAAAAAAATTTTTTTTTTAAATAATTAACAAAATTTTTTATAAAATATTCGAAAAATTTTTTTTAATAAATAAATGATAATACTTATTATGGACGTGTAAACAAATAAAAAAATTTTTTTTCTTAAAAAGATAAATTTTTTTTTTTATCTTTGATGAGAAAAATAAATTTAACTCTAAAAAAAATCAAAATATAATTTTTATGAGTTTAAAGATAGACTCTAATCCTAAATAATTACCATAAAAATTTTTGATTCTAAAAAAATATCAAGTTATTATTCATCTTAAAGTATATTTTACTGTTCTACATACACTTGAGTATTTAAAAAGAATTTCTTCAGATATAACTTTGGTTAAAGTTGGGTCACATGTACCTGCCGAAAAGATTTACTCAAGATAGCCATGTTGAAAGCACTCGACTCGCATAAAGATTTTAAATTCCCATAAGCCCCGAGTCGAATTTCGCCCCGTTTCACATCTCGACGAGCATCCATCGGACATCTATGTCAATCATGCACGGTTTGTTGCATTTTCTTACTCCCAATACCGATACAATCAGATTCAATCTTTTCATCCACGTCTGCAATTAATATCATAAAGTTATTAAATTGAAATAAATTTTCGTTTATCAAAAATAATAATTAAAATAAACTAAAACTTCCCATTGTCTTTGGTCTTAAAAAAACTGAGCTTACACCAGACAAAATAATTAAATAAATTTTTATAAGATCCAAAAATATAAATCAGATAAAAATTTTAGCAATTTGTACAGCTTGTAGAAAAATATAAATAATAACTTGCAACAAATGTTTAACGGATGTTCAGACTAAACGAAAAAATGCATCATCGCCGCATCCAGCGTGTGGATGCTGATATTTTTGGATTTCTAAACGAATGTCTGCAATATGCCGCTTATCGCCAAGAATAAGATGAAAAGCGGAGAGATACAAATACTGAGTAGAGAGTACGATGACAAGAAAAGATTACCGAGATTTATCAACCAAACCTTTCATAATAATAAGTAATTCAATTTTTTGCATCCTTTTTTTTTTTTTATTTTACACTCATACTGGTGCAGAGCTCGCATTGCTGTACTCCCTTACAGACAATGCCATTGTTACATTGTTTAACGAGCAAACGAAGCTTATATATTTATAAATCACTGGTACTTTCTCACAGATCTTTTCATACATAGCACTTCAATAATGTACTTAACATTTTAAATTTATATCCATTCAACATATTTTACATATGTTACTTTTTTAAGTATTTTCTTTGTATTAATCTATTCAAATAATTTTTTTTCTCCAATATTTTATTAGTTATTACTTATTACTTATTGCAATATCGAAGTATGGGCATTTAACACAGTAAAAAATTTTGCTTCATTGTGTCAAAAATTTTTGTGTTAAATATTTAACACTTTTATATGTAAATTTAACATTTATTGTGTTAAATTAATACATAAAAGTGTTAAATATTTAACACAAAAAATTTTTAAATATTTAACACAAAAAATTTTAAATATTTAACACAAAAATTTTTAACACATAAAAGTGTTGAATATTTAACACAAAAAAGTGTTAAATAGTTAACACAAAAAAGTGTTAAATAGTTAACACAGAAATTTTTAACACAAAAAAATGTAACGCATTGACGCAAAATTTTTTACTGTGTACATGTACATAACTGCACTTGTCCAGAAAAAGTTGGTTCCCAAACTCTAATCCAAAAAAAAAAAAAATCGTCACCAGGGAAGTGGATGTAAATTATTGTGGTATTGACAGAAACGACGAGGAGGCAATAGCAATACATTTGGTGTTACAGTCAGTTATGGTCACTGTTAGCATGGTAGAAACTAACCTTTACTGTTTAGCTTGAGCCTTTGAAGGATACCGACGACGAGGCTGGCCACCACTATGCCGCCCAATAAAATCCGTTCACCATAAACCGCAGCCAAGTCGCCGGTAAACCGTCCAGCCAATGCCAAAGGCATCACCATCAAAATCTTTACCTATAAGGCCCGGTAGAGTAATGCAAGCCTTTAATTCTTTCATGCAACCGACACATTTATCGCGCCTTGTCATTCACTAGTTAGATTTATAATAATTTTTTTTTAAATACTTGCTCTAAAATTAAAAAAAATAAATTTTTTAATGATAAAATAACACCATCATACCATCTATCACTATATTTAATTTCATCAAAAAAATATCAGTTATGGCGTAAAGTTTTTTTAAAGGCGCTTCTATAAATACATTTTATAGGACCATTAAAAATGTCGATGAAATTTCAGCTACGTTATCTAAACTTCGAAGATGCTGCCGGGGGATTACATCATCTTATGGATTATATAAAATTTTTTACTCCGTTTTTCTCTATTGTACTTTAACTTGTTCAGTTACTACCGCTAGGTTTTTATTCATGCACCACTTGAGTTCAAATATTTGAATCTCACTACAGAAATTTAAATTGACATGTTCAGAGTAGCAGAGTCTCGAAAATTGTTTGAGGCATTACAGCTATTTTCTCAACGCACACAACATCTCGGAATTTAAAGAAAGAAATATTAGAGACTGATAACTTGAATTAAAATTGCTGTATAAATTATAAAAAAACGAAATAAAAATTATTTCAATCTACCATAATGATAAAAAAAAATTATTTCAACAAGAGTATATTTTTTAAATAATTCTACTCTTGTTTCAAAATATTCAGCTTTCTTCATTTCAAAAATTAACCCGAGGATCAGAAATTTTTAATTCTTGAACTTAGAGAGCAGAAAATTTTTCATTCAAGAATTTTACTCTTAAATAAAACACTTTATTGTTTACAAACAAGATACATATAGACTTTTTCCAAGTATTTCTTTCCCTTGGATTAAGATAAGCGGTAACATTGGTTTAAGATAATTATATAAATACCGACTTGTGAAAAATACACCGCTAAAACCAAAAAATTGTCGGATTTATGTATTATCGATAGTAAAAGTCTTGAATATTTTTTTAGAATTTGTTGAAGTAAGAATTTCACTCTTTTAAATAGAGTTGAATTTTTTTTCACTGAAATTGATTAAGTTTTTTAATTAAGAAATAGTTGGTGTAAACTAAAAAATATAAAGTTCTTAAAAAAAATTATTTTTAGTTGAACAGAGTTGGTCTTGGTTGGCAAATTTAATTATATCGAGTGACAATATTAAACTCTCGATCGGAGATCTACAAAGATCTTAAAAACCAAGAGAATAAATTCTTAAAGGATAATAACCGGTTTTTTTCATAATAATTTTCTTGTTTCACCATCATTTTTTTTTCTAATTACGTTTTTCTATCTGTGTAACTATTGAAGTGAAACAAAGAAACGTGCTCGTCAAATGCTTGTCATTTGACGTCAATTGAATAACTCAAAAAAAAATTATTAGCAATCATTTTTTGAAATAAATCATTTCAGAATTGACCAAAAAATTTTTGATGGTTATTTCGCATCTAATTTGTCGTACAAGCCAGGTTTGTTTTTGAACTTTTCAATTTTTGAAGATATTTTATTTTAAGTATTTTAAAAACTGGGTAAGATTACATATTAATGGTGAGTACACGAAATTAAAAAACACTCAGTGCTTTTAATATTTAATTTCTTTTCTTTTGAATTTTTTAATTACCTTGACAATTTCTAATTTGTCAACACTTAAAATATTAAAAAAAAAATTTTTAAACTTTTCAGGAAGGGTTTTTTGGAGGTACTAAAAAATATGAAAAATTAAGAAAATGAAATATAAAAATCCTGAAAACTTTCCGATGTGGCGCGAAATGCTTCATATAATCGCAATTAAAAAGAATAAGTTAAGAATGAAGGTAGAGAGATTCTCTAGTACACTATAAAGCTACTATATAATTAGAGCAGGCGTGTTTTCGGTTAAGATTACAGGTCGCAAAGCAAGAGGTCGGCTGGTAAAATCGTTGGACCGGAGGCGTAACCACGCGCGCGGTGCCTTTACTTTACAAAAATTAGTGGAAGGCGCGAGAAAAAAGGTACTGCGGTGAACGTATTAAGAGAAAATAAGTTAAGACTTTCAAGGAACAAATGTACAAAAAAAATATTTATATATGTATGTATGTATGAGTTTATAAGTAATAAGAAAGGGAAAAAAATACCTAGACAGATGTGGACAACGAAAAATTTCTTTCGAGCATTTTTATCGTCTTCTTAACGAGTCTGGATAGATTTATCGAGGCTCCACGAACAACCGCGCTTATACGAAGGCATGCACTGATGAGGTGATGAATTGATGTGTAGATTCAGTAGAGATACCGCAGTTATTAGTATAAATGTAATTCTTGTCAACGTTATTCATTTTCTAAGTTAAATACTTCATTTTTTTTTTTTAATTAAAATTATCAATGTAATTGCACTTTACAGAGAGTAATTATATATTATTCTATTATCATTTTAATAGCAATTTTTATAGTTTTTTTTTCACAATTTTGATACGATTTTTTTTCTCTAAGAATATTTTATGAAAATTCTAAATTTTCTAGAAAATAAAATTTTATGTCTTTCATAGAAAATAAATTAAAAAAAAAAAAATATTTTTTAAAAATTTTGTCAAAAATTATACTTTTAAATTATTGAGCAATTTAAAAATTAATATATAATCAAAAAATAGAAGCGTCAAAATATTTTTCTCAATTTTTAATAGTTAATAATTTTTTTAAATATTTAATAAGAATAATTGGACAAAAATTTGAAAATTTGTTATGTTCCATAAATTTTGTACTTTGAAAAATATTAGTTTAGGTCAAAAACTATTTTAAATTTCTCAAAACATTAAAATTATTTAAAACCATAAAGTACATATACTTTAAAAATACATAATTCAAAAAGTATGTTTAGCATGTCAGTTTGTTTGTCCTTGTCCAACAACCATTCTGTACTACATTGAAAATAAAAACCTAAAAAAAAAATATTGTATTAAAGAGACTAATATTATTGCAATAAAAAATTAAATATTTTTTGTTTCTAATTAAAAATTTTATCACATTATGACATAAAATAATTTCATTAAAATAAATGGCATAGCAAACAAAAATTATGGTATCTCAAAGATCGCAATGTATGGTTGAATGCATTGAATTTTTGAGAATGTTATTGAAGAATAAAGTGTATGAGTTGGAAAGTAATTAACACTCTTATTCGGTATGTATATTTTATAGCGTGAGGTGATAAAACAAGCATAAAATTCCTTTTTATATTTTTTTTTCCTGAAATTACACGCTCATAAAGTTTATGATAATCATTACAATATCCTATTAAGAAAGAAAAATAGTTTGGTGTAATATATTGTATTGTATTGTAGTTATTTATTGTAAAAAAAAAAAAAATTTAACAGGCGAAATAATTGATAATAGTATTTGTAGATTGCAATTTGTTGAAGTGAATTTTTCGCATTGGAATGTTGGTGAATTTCAACGAGTGGATTTATATTCCAAGCAGAACAATATACAATCTTGAGTATTAGGTAAGGAGTGTCCTGGGACTCAGGAGTGCTATTTATATATGTCCAACATGAACTCGCATGAGATTTAGCATGTCCTAAAAGAAGGAGTAGCAGCTTTCTCTTAAAACTATTACCGGTAGAGGTAACATTTAAGTTACTGTAAAAATCATCAATTAAGTTTAAGTTTGGCGTTTAAATTATTTCAATATTGTTAATAGTAGTCCTGCAGAAAAATTTTCAACTGATGATAAATTGTATTGCATTGTGTTTATTGAGTATACCGAAAAAAAAATTTACTACAACCAAGTAAATAATTTTGAAGAATTTAATCTTTTTGGTTTGAGTTGAAAAATTTTTAAGCTGAGAAATTCCACTTGGTTTAAATAAATTTTACTTGATTTAAGAATTTTTCGTCTTAATTCAAGACAATGAGCTTCTTCAAAATTATTTTCTTGGTCCATGAATTTTACTCTTGATTTAAGTTAATTTTTTTTTTTCAGTGCAGAAACTAATTTAATAAATTTTAACATAAAATAAGTGTAGATATATTAAATTATAAAATAGATTGCATGTTTTTGGTGTATTTATTTGAATAGAAAAACTTAATAATTAACTTAAAATTTTTGAATAGTGGCTTTGAATCTAACTAAGATAATTGCACAGATTTACTAATTTGTAATACATAATATCAATAAATTGTTGCATCTTAAACTTCTTATAAAATCTTTATTAAATTAAAATATACTACTGGGGTCTCTTATTGACTGAGAATTTAGAAGAAAACAAAATTGTTGTTGTTAGAAATTTGATTTTTTTAAGGGTGAACACCACTGTGACGGTCGAAAAAAAAAAAAAGGTGATTTTCGGAAATTTTTTTGACAGGGAAAATAAAGGAATTTAGGGATCGGGTTTTTTTTATTTTATTAAGGGTACATTAAAGATTATTACCCTGAATTTTTATTAAAAAATATTTAATTATCACAAAGTTATTAACAATCTCGTAGAGCACTAGAGAAAATTTCCCCTTCCATGGTCAGATCGATAACTCAAAAATGGATCATCCGAAAATAAAAACCCAAATTGCTTTTTAATCAGTAAGGACGTAGTTATCGTCGCAGGCACGGAATTTTAATAATTTTTATTTTCAAAAAAATGGCGACTAATTGAAAATTTTCTCATTATTTTTACTGTTTTTTTTTTTTTTATTTTTTAACCCGGCAAAAAAAATCTTTAAAATCTAAATTTTCAAAATTCCATGCATGCGACTATAACTACATCCTTACTAATTAAAAAGAAATTTGGGTTTTTATTTTCAGATGATCCGTTTTTGAGTTATCGATCCGACTATGGAGAAGGAAAATTTTCTCCAGTGCTCTACGAGATTGTTAATAACTTTTTGATAATTAAATATTTTTTAACAAAAATTTAGGGTAATAATCTTTAATGTACTCTTAATAAAATAAAAAAAATCCGATCCTTAAATTCCTTTATTTTCCTTATTAAAAAAATTCCCTTAAATAAAGATAGAATTCAAGACAAAAAATTTTTAAAGAAAAACAAGTCTTAAAAATAAGTTTCTTCGATTTTTGTCTATTAGATTTGAAGTTTTTTTTTTTTGTGAGTATAGGTAAATAATAAATTGTAGAATTGACGATATTTTATCATTAGAAATGTCTTGTGGTACCAAAAAGATTGCTAGTAAATTCACCAACTCCAATAGTACCCAAGTGGAAGTCATTTCAATAAGACTGTACACAATATTCCCATTAATACGTTATACAAACACGTAACAGAAAAATAGTAAAGGAGATTTAGGATGGATTTAGTTATTGTCGTGACAGTCCGTGTTGACAATTTAGCTTTAAAAGCCGCTTTGCCGATTTATAGAGTCCTCGATCATGCAATATCGTAATAAACATCGCAATATATTGACTATCTAGGTTTCATTATAAAAATAATAAATAACAAGACGAAAAATATTGAGAATAATATTATAAATTTATTTATTTATTGTAATCAAAGGTAAATATAACAATAAGCTAGTACCTATCGTAGAAACAATGTGAAGAAAAAATAAAAAGAGAAAGGAAAGAAACGCATAAGCTTTCTGCGTTTAAATGAGGGAGAGAACTGTACTCGTCCCAGGAGTAATAAGGAGTAATATGACAGTGGGTGGAGACAGCTCGACAAAGAGCCAAGTGAATGAAAAAATCCATATTCAGATTCGATGATGCATACGAGCAAGAACCACGAGAGACGAGAGAGAATTTCTATTCATTAAAAAAAAAAAAAAATCTCGGTCGCAGTTATACCGAAGTACAGGCCCTCTTCCCTTCCATTATCATCATTATTGCACATGAATAATGATTATTTCAAGAGCACCCTCTACCCCTCCTCAAACCCGCGTCCTGTCAGGACTAGAAGTATCCTGTTGCTGTCGTTGCCGTCATAACCACGTCAGTGGTGGGCTTTGTTAACGCGACAGTGATAGGGCCCATTTACCTTACCAACATTCATCGGTCTGCTCATAATGGAATAAATCTCTAAAACCTACCATGCCTATAAAAAGGTTCCTATATCCTGTATGTTCACATTCACCTTCACTCGATATATACCCAAAACCGTCACTATATTTTAGCTACTGATTTTATTCCGTTATTATATAGCTTAGGTATTTTTTAATAATACCGATATTTTTTATTATGATTTTTTATAATAAGGTAAACCTTTTTTATAATTGTAATTGTAATTTATTGACAAAGTCCTCTAACGGCCTAAAAATAATACAGAGTATCTTTGTAAAAATAGTAAATGAAATCTAACAATGAACAAAATATGAAATAAATTTAACAAAAGTAATAATATTTACTCTCAACGTCAATTGATACTGGAAATAAAAAATATTCAAAAGAAGAGCTAAATCTTAATTGCACAAGGTTGTAGATAATAAAAAATCTGTTTTGTTCGTTAATGGCTTCGTTTTGGCTTACTGGAAAAAATGGAGAGACTGATCAATTGAATTAGACTGTTCTGTTAAATTAAAATTTTTAATTAATAATTATTAAGTATAATGGAAATTCGTATATTAATTACTCTCATATACAGAAAAAAAAATTTCTTTAAACCAAGTAAATAATTTTGAAAAAAAAAAATTATTATATTAAGAAATTTTTCTTGGGTTAAGTAAACATTCTTTTCAAGCTAAATTTTTTTTCACTGTACGAATTTTTACGGTGTACTTTCGTAAATTTCAAAAGATAAAATTATAAAAATTTTTCATACAATTTTCTTTCTTAATTTACGGTATTACTTAATTTTCTCTTCATTTTTATCTGATTTATTTTTTTCTGAATCACAAGAAACCTTATTTTGAAATAATTCATAAATCTTCTTTCAAATTCTGATGAGTTTTTAAGTAAAATTTTGAAAAATATTCCCCTGAAAAATTTCTTTTATTAAGAAAAACTTAAATAAAGTCAAATTTTATTTTTCTGTATAATAATTTGATAAAATTATTTCTTCACTGACTTTGCAACAAAAACTTATACTTAAATACTGAAAAATTATTGCAAAACATCTTAAAAGTTTGAAAATCGTTCTATTTTTCGGATGATTATTGATACATCTAATTTTATAATCAGTAGTGGCCTCAAAAATATTATATTATGTAAAAAAAAAATAAATAGTGTCAACAGGCAATATTCATGAACCTTTTGTAAAAAACAGGTAACAAGGTTAACGATTTAAAATTGTTATTATGATTAATATCAAAAGCAGTGTATAAATAGTTGATTATACTGTCATGACAAGGCTCAAGGATTATATATTGAATAAAGCGAATAAAAAAGGGTCATGTTGTTCAGATGAGCGTGGTAACAATTATGATGACAACCATCAAACGAATTTTGAGCTTGGCCATATGATTGATCAGCCCTTCTGTATTGTTGATATCCGACAGATCAAGTTACCATTAGCTAATACTTTCTCCTGGTGTATCGGTGTCAACAGCACGTTACAATAGAGATGCAAACTACTGGATAGGACATGTAAATCTATTATAAATAAATTTGTTTTTTTTTTTTATTTTTCACCATCGTAACATTTTTCAAAAATTACTACATTACGCCTGCAAAAATTCAATTATTAATTTAAATATTTTTTTTAGTACAATATTTGCCAAACAAAAAAATAAAATAAGTGAAACAAAATCAGGAGTTGAAAATTTGACATTTTTATGCAATAAAAAATAATTTTTCTCTATGCAAAAAAATAATTTTAAAGAGTTTCATCATTTTAAATCAAGATAAAAAATTCTTAAATCAAATAAAAATATTTTTTTTACTGTTCAAAATTTTTTTGTTCTAGAATTGTTTTATAAATCAAATCAAATCAAAAAAATATTAATTTAAATCAAGAGAAAAATTCTTGAATAAAAAAAGCACTATTGTACCAATTATTCTAAATTTGCGTAACATTAATATTTAAACTAATAATAAAATGTTTAATTTATGCACTTTAGATTTGGCTAACAACAAAAAAAAATCAAAAATGAATGCAACTCTCCGCACATAGTCTTAATTAATCTCTTTTTCTTTTTTTCCCTTAGTTATTAAGCTACTTTGTTAATTTATAGTACTTAAATTTAAAAATTTAAGTTTATAAACTTAAAATCTCGTTTTTACTTAAGTTTTCTCACTCTGTCATAATTTTCAACTTTGTAAAAATTGAGTAACCCTGTTGTAAATCTTTTGAGCTGTTGGGTTTAAAAAAAGGCAATAAATAAAGAAAATAATTTCGAAAAGTTTAATTGTCTTCAATCAAGACGAAAAATTCTTTAATTAACTAAAATTTACTTGAACTAAAGAAAATTTCTCAGTTTAAGAATTTTCCTACTCAAACTAAGAAGATAAAGTTCTTAAAAATTATTTACTTGATTAAAATAATTTTTTTTTTGCTTTAAATACTCAAAATTTCTGTAAAACCATACAAAATATTCGTATTTATACATAATACGTAGATATTTACGAAAGTTATTGAATGATGATGATATTCAACCCAAGAGAAATATTATTATTAAGTATAGACACATGTACACTTAGACATCCCCTGTTGATTTAACCTTTCATGTATACATCAGGGTTAAATATCGTTGGCGCGTGAAAACGCTGGGGAATCGCTAGAGGTGTAATGTGCCTAGTATCCTTGTCTTACTCCATCGAGTGGCTCAAGCATTTGCATACATCGCAGTTTCGTATTTGCATTTTGAACAAACCAATATGTATATGCATATACAAACACATAGTTTATTGTTTTTTTTTTGTAAGGATGTGTGTATTTTATTATTTATATTTAAATCAAATATATGTACAAGCGCAAACGAAATTCACCAAAATTTCAATATCGTAGCAAGTTAACCGTGTATAATAAAATTCCTGTGGATAGACCATCATCATCATCATCATCATCATCATCATCATCGGTTCTAGCAATAATAGTAATAGTATAGTGTAGACTACCTCAATCATTTGACGAGTCATCGATTCCTAGTACGATTCTTAGAAATAATCAAATTCAACTTATAACACCCGTCGGACACGTTTAAAATATTCGACGCTGTGAAATACCTATTGATGTGTAAACGAAAAACTTTTGCTCCGCAGTCGGGTCCAATTTGAGGTAATTATGTTACTAATTTTGTAAGTTCCTGTATTTGTTACCTTATATATATATATAGTACCGGTTGAAAGAGGCCTTTGTGATTTTTTTTTTTTTTTTTGATTCTGCCGAATCGTTTTCATGATATTGATTTTTCAAAAAATAGGCTAATTTTTCTTAGGCGTCCACATACAAAAAAAAATTCACTTAAATCAAGTAAATAATTTTGAAGAATTTCATCTTCTTGATTTGAGATGAAAAATTCTTAAACTAAAAAATTTCACTTGGTTTAAGTAAATTTTACTTGATTTAAAACAATGAGCTTCTTCAAAATTATTTTCTTGGTTCAAGAATTTTACTCTTGATTCGTTAATTTTTTTTTTCAGTGCATAAGTTAGCGGAAAATAGTCAAACTTGAAAATTTTATCTCCTGTAAAGTTTAAAACTACACTGATAGAAAAATTTTTGAACTGATTTAAGAAAAAAAATTTTGAATAATAAAAATCTTATTGAAGAATTAGAAAAGTTTATGAAAAAATGTTTTTTAGACCAAATAATTCTTTTAGTGGCTCCTATCAGGCTTTGCGCTCTAATCTCAAGAAACATATTTTGCAATATTATTAATAATACTGTTAATTTTTTTATTTTTTCTAGGCATCACCAAATAAATTTATTTCAGCGCAATTTTCGAGCCAAAATTTCAGAATTAAAAAATTTATAATTTTAGACATAAAAACAATGCAAGAAAATGGAGTATTTAGTATATATTTTTACACGCCTAATATCAAAAAGACTTTTATTGTTTTTTATTACTACATCATCACATAGTTGTATGTAGCGTTTGTCTGCCCTGAGGCGTATAAATACCCGACGCTTTCCCATGCGGCTCTGTTTATAATTAATTTGTCAATTAATTCGAGCTCTTTGGTATATGAACACCGCCGGGTTAACGGTCCATAGTGAGCCTTCAGGGTGGCCCGGGCTGGAATACAAATAGCTGGTACTCCGATCAACAACTATATAGAATACTCATCGATAAATATTGGCTGTCCTCATAACACTAATAGTTAATAAATTTAATTTGAATTTTAGACCCGAAATGAGAAAAATTGGTTTTTAATTATCGAAAAATACAATAAAAAAGTATAAATTTTGTTAACATTTAATCTTGTGTTTTAATTAAAAAATTCGATTGAGAAAAAAAAATTTTTTTTTGAATAATTTTTTAATAAATAAAAAAAAGACTGACTAAGATAATTATTCATAGTTCAAGGCAATTTTTAATTTCTAAAAGTAAAACTAATTTGATTGGCGAAAATTTTAAATATTCTTGAATTTTCATCCTTGCAAGAAAATTTTCTTCTGTTAGAATAACAGTTTTTTTGAGAAAGAAGCTAAATATCTTTTTAAACAAAAGATTTTCTTAATTATCTAAGTAATTTTTTTTTAATTTGAAAAAATCAGGAAATATTTTTTCGACTGAAATTGACGACAAAATTTTTTTTATGTAATATAAAACTGAAGATACGAAAAAAAAAAATTGTCTATGAATTTTCTTTAAATTTAATTCTCAAGATGAATTTTTATATATTTTATCATTTTTATAGTACGAATTAAAACTATGATCAATCGTGTAAAATTTTTGATAAACATTTTAGTAATTATTCATAAAATATAGAGTGAATTTAAATCAAAAATACACAGAAAAAAAAAATTAACTTGATTCAAGAAAAAAATTCTTGAACCAAGAATATATTTTTGAAGAGGGAAATTGTCTTGAATCAAAACGAAAAATTTTTGAATTAAGTAAAATTTTTTTAAACCAAAAAAAATTTCCTTAAATCTAGAATTTTTATACTCAAATCAAGGATATTAAGTTCAAAATTATATCCTTGATTCAAGAAATTTTTTTTTCTGTGCAGGAACTCGAGTATAATACTAATTTCCAAGTGTTTTAATAACGAATAAAAAAAAAAAAAAAAAACTGGTGCGTTAGGCCAATGGCAATTATCATACTCGTGTGATCAAAGTAGCAAAGACATGTGTGCTCTCAGTCAAACAAAGAGCGACTTGGATGTATATGTATACTCTTCTTATCTTCCGAGAAGATACAAACCTTCTCATCGTCTCGAGCCGGTCGCCACAGGCCACTAAACACGCGAGTTGACTTAACTTTACCCGATACCGAGTATTAACAGTATATGAGCTTCGAATGTGCAATGTGCAACGATAAACTGTTCATTGAGTACCATTGAATGACATCAGATTCCAGATTAAGCTTTCCGTTTTCGAGAAAAGATTTATTCTTGCTGGCGGAACAAAGCGAAATAAGAGCGGACCGGAGCAAAAAAATATAATAAAAAGAATAAAACTGATGACGATGGTAATTTACGTAGAATTATATTCTTAAGGTAAATAATGTCTTCGATTACTTATATTCTTTTAAACTTTATGCAATAATATCTTTTGTTATACAAGTTTAAGTCTCGGTTTTGTTCAATTCACTTTTTTTTAAAATATCTCGTATTAAAGTATGTAAATAGAGGAGGATAAGTAGATGAGAGCTGTAGACCCGGAGCAAAGAACGAAGAGACAAGGGCGGGATTGGAGACAGGATATATACATGAGCAGGTACATGGGCTGATGGGTCATTGAGTCCCTCCCGCAGACACTGTTCTATATAGTCTTCAATAAAGTCTGATTAGATTTTTTTTTGTTCTTCTTGTGTTTATATCGTAGAGCACTTTGTTGGGAGGAAAGTTTGCCGCATATCAGGGTAATTCTATCTCAGCAGAAAAAAGAAACTCAATTTGCAGAAGAATATTATCTGGCTAATTATATTTATCTTTTTGGGATATTACGAGATGTTTATTTATATTTATTCATACAGATAAAATAATAAAAAATTGTCATCATTTTTTTATCGTTATTATCGTTCGATGCTGCTTTAGTTATTTAATGTTTTTCTTGGTCTTGGTGTTTATAGTTTCCGGAGAAGTCGAAAAGGCGCGATAGAAGGGCTAAACGCAGGTTCTTTGATCTCCATCAATCGTGCGACATCCGGTTTTATGATGAAGGAGGCGCTTAACTGAGGAAATTCCGGTGCGGGTGCGGCCAACATCAAACAACATTTTTTTAAAGAATTGCATGACTCTGAAGATCCCAATCCCAACAACTTTCGCGTCCTGGAAATAACACGAAATTCAACTTCTCTTTTTTTGGTTGTACACATTGCAAAAATTATTTATTTTGATTTTAAATTGACGTTTTGTTTTATTAATAATCCCTATTTATTGATGATGATTCAACTAGTTTATTTTTTATAAATATCATTAGAGAGATAAATTTATTGAATTAATCGGATGTTACATAAAGAAGAAACATATTTGAGATATTAAAATAAAATTTCTTTAAAAATTGAAAAATTCAAAAACAAACCTGGCTTGTATGACAAATTAGATGCGAAATAACCATCAAAAATTTTTTGGTCAATTCTGAAATGATTTATTTCAAAAAATGATTGCTAATAATTTTTTTTGAGTTAGTCAATTGACGTCAAATGACAAGCATTTGACGAGCACGTTTCTTTGTTTCACTTCAATAGTTACACAGATAGAAAAACGTAATTAGAAAAAAAAATGATGGTGAAACAAGAAAATTATTATGAAAAAAACCGGTTATTATCCTTTAAAAATTTATTCTCTTGGTTTTTAAGATCTTTGTAGATCTCCGATCGAGAGTTTAATATTGTCACTCGATATAATTAAATTTGCCAACCAAGACCAACTCTGTTCAACTAAAAATAATTTTTTTTAAGAACTTTATATTTTTTAGTTTACACCAACTATTTCTTAATTAAAAAACTTAATCAATTTCAGTGAAAAAAAATTCAACTCTATTTAAAAGAGTGAAATTCTTACTTCAACAAATTCTAAAAAAATATTCAAGACTTTTACTATCGATAATACATAAATCCGACAATTTTTTGGTTTTAGCGGTGTATTTTTCACAAGTCGATATTTATATAATTATCTTAAACCAATGTTACCGCTTATCTTAATCCAAGGGAAAGAAATACTTGGAAAAAGTCTATATGTATCTTGTTTATAAACAATAAAGTGCTTTATTTAAGAGTAAAATTCTTGAATGAAAAATTTTCTGCTCTTTACTTTCAAGAATTAAAAATTTTTTGATCCTCGAGTGAATTTTTGAAATGAAGAAAGCTGAATATTTTGAAACAAGAGTTGAATTTTGATGATAACTTTAATTAATAATAAATTTTTTGTTATTTAGGTATTTGGGTCTAGAACCTCGGCTTAATGGATTTGAAAGCGGTACGGGAGGTGCTGATGGTATAACGCAGATTGGTGCAGGTGTTATCGGACCCGCAAGTGCCGAAAGGAATTGCAAAAGCTCCCACTTGACAATCAAACAGCAGGGAATATGTTCACGCTCACCTCCAATTCTACAGGCAAGTAGTTATTTCTCCTTTTCATTCCTTACGCTTTTTATTTATCCTCTTTTCTTCTCTACTTCTTCTCTTATTCTCTTCTTTTCCTTTACTTTGTCAGGACTCGCGACTACGATCGCTACGCTATATATAATGCGGCTCGTGCTTACTTACGTACATGTATTCGTATATATGTAGGCATAGTGTATATCTGATGAAAATAAAAATAAAACTCGAGACGAGATAGCCAAAGAGTTGGGACACGGGCCGCGGCATTCACGAAAGGAACCACTGGGCGGAGTGGTTTGACGCTTCTTATTGCATTGGTCATCATTTATCGCTGGCCCTCCCTGTGTGCCTTTTTACGCCGATAAAAAAAATATAAAATAATTATAATAGTAATATAATTAAAGAATGTTAATTTTTCAACTACTTAGTTAAGTATAAGATAGATTCAAACCTGATAATCAGCTACTTCCTAAAATATGTTAAGTTGATCTTCGTGTACCTCAAGATTTTCCCGTTAATTTATTATAAACCGAAAATGTTAAACACAAGTTAAACATTAACTTTCGCTATCAATACTTATTATTCACCGGATGATGATGATGATAATGATGAATAAGCCCATGAATATTCATTCTTACCCACTCAGTTTATTTTTTAAAAAAACTAAACGTGTACAGACAGATTATCTTCTTAAATTATATTAATAGAATTATAAAACTTCCGAGAGATTATTACAAACTATTTTATACATTTTTCAATAATTTTGTGCACGAAAAAAAATTTTCACAAAATTATAAATATATTTTTTATTATTTAGATTCAATAAACTAAGATTCAAATTTTTTTCAATAAAATAAAAAGTTTTTTCACTCAAAAAAATTTTTCGTCTGATAAAACTTTTACTTTTTCCACGATTCTAAATTTTTTTAAAATTCTTTTGGTTACTCGGTAAATTTTTGAACTTTCAAATGAAAAAATAACATTAAAAAATTAACATTCAAAAAAATCAATTTTTTATTTTATTTCAATTTTATCAAAAATAGGTAAAGCCCCACTTTTGTATAATTACCATATTTTTTTTCTATAAGAAAAAATGGAACTATAAAAATCGATCAATTTATAAAACAATAAATAATTTTGTATTTTGCATCACTGAGTTTAACTCTTAAATTTTTATATTCAAATTTATACTTTTCTTGTATTTATCAAAATTACACTCCAAATTTAAGAAAAAAGATTTATTCTTAACATCACAAAATTTATTCATCATCGATTACAATGCGAATTTTATTTTAAACTCCCATTACTATTCAATACTAATTGATATGTGTGTCATCCACAGGCAATCAGTGCTGGAGCTAAGCTAGCAATTGAAGAGTGCCAGTACCAGTTCCGTTCAGCTCGATGGAATTGTTCAGTGAGCCCAGAAAACCCAGAAAATATATTTGGCGGAGTGATGTTAGTCAGTAAGTATTCAAACTGTTACAACCGATAAGTAAATTAATATGTAAATAATAAGTCATTTTTATTTACAGACAGTCGTGAAGCAGCTTTTGTTTATGCAATATCAGCAGCGGGTGTCGCTTTTAGTATAACTAGAGCGTGTTCGAGAGGCGAATTAACAGATTGTTCTTGTGACAATCGCGTACGAACACGTCATCCCAATAATTGGCAATGGGGTGGTTGCAGTGAGGTAATGCGCTTTTTTACTAAGAACTATATATATTATTAAGAGAATAAGCAGAATTTTGTCGCCAGTGTATTTATGTGATAAAATGGGTTTTTATGATTAAATTTGGTATCGTTGGAAAAGTCTTGACCTGGAGTTGTGCCTTTTTAACTCACCAATAGTCAATTTATGATGATAGGTATTTAGGTTGCATTTAAAAATACTCTCTCTAGATACATAATTAAGAAATGACCTTGTATCTTGTGAACTATTGATATTTTTAAAGATATAAGCTCATTCCGATGTTACACTCGTCAAGACCTTTCATTTGAGTATCCACATCAATTTTTCATATATTTCATATATTTATATATATTATATATATATAAAAATATAAAATATATGAAAAATTGATGTGGGTACTCAAATGAAAGCTCTTGATGAGCGTAACATCAGGATGAACTTATATTTTTAAAAACGTCAATAGTTAAAATAGTACAGAGCAATTTAACAAAATTAATTATTTAAGTAACTGCAAGGTTGCTAGTTTTAAAATTAAACATTTTTATTTATTTTATTTCTTTTTTTATTTTTTTTGCTAAAAAACATAGTCGTCATTATATGAATGGATGCATTTCACGTGAACAGATGACCCCCTGTAGACATTGGGAGTTTACAAGGGGATTGAGCGGGCTAAGCTTGTTAAGTTGCAACAACCCCCTTGGATCTATGGATCCGTTTATGTACATATACCTCTATCTATATCTATATCTGGTAGTACTTTGAAACATACACCAGTGATATTTTTATATTCTTTTTTTTTGTACATTCGGTGGGGTGGAGTGCAAACGTATTAGTTCTCTCTGGTTATGTTTATCCACTGACGGAGGATTTGTTGACGTGAGTCTCAACATAAGATGGTCGACGTCACTCAACCATTCGAGTGAGGATAACAATGTTTACTTCCACCACCGAATGACTTAACCGTGACTTAACAGCTTGATTCAATCTGTCTTTTTAGTGTTTAGATGTTAAATGTCTTTTAAAGTTTACAATCGTTTAGTCTCTCTTCTATTTATTTATTTACTTATTTTTTGTTTATCCTCTCATATTTATTGTAGGATATTCATTTCGGTGAAAAATTGTCAAGGGAGTGGTCGGATGGTGCCGAGATTCCAATAAAAGAAGGAGAACTAAGTGGATCTAAAGGACTGGCAGGACAGCTGATGAGAAAACACGACAGCGAAGCTGGTAGACGAGCTGTACGTTCACGGATGCAACGTGTCTGCAAATGTCACGGTATAATATAATAATCTTTATTAATTGCGTGCTAAATCTAATAACTTATTTTACACTTTCCTTCGTAGTATATACTAAGTTTTGAGATTAATTGTTTCCTCTTTAAATAATCCTTCATTTGATCTATATTATTAAGAGAATAAGAAAAATTTTGTTTCCAGGATAGTCATAAGATAAAATCGTTTTTTTTTTTTTTTTTTTAGTGAAATTTAATGTCATTGCAAAGGTCTTGAGTTGAATTTGTGCCTTTTCAAGGTTTCATATCATTCTCACTTTCTAAATACAAAAATTAGAAATGACCTTATATCTTGTGAACTATTGACATTTTTAAAGATATAAGTTCATTCCGATGTTACGCTCATCAAGACCTTTCATTTGAGTACCCACATTAATTTTTCATATATTTCATATATTATATATGTGTATATATGAAAAATATATGAAAATGCATGTGGGTACTCAAATGAAAGCTCTTGATGAGTGTAACAACGGAATGAGCTTAGATTTTAGAAATATGAATAATTAAGAAATTACCTTGTATCTTATGAATTATTGATATTTTTAAAGATATAAGGTCATCCCGACGTTACACTTATCGAGACCTTTCATTTGAGTACCCACATCAATTTTTCATATATTTATATATATTATATATATATGTATATATGAAAAATATATAAAAATGCATGTGGGTACTCAAATGAAAGCTCTTAACGAGTGTAAGATCGCGATGAGCTTATATCTTTGAAAAGGTCAATAATTAAGAAAATACAGTGCAATTTAACAAAAATCAATATTTAATAAAGCAAATTTTATTTGTCTTATTTTTTGTTTTTGATGATGCTGTTGCACATCAGGGATGTCAGGATCTTGCAGTGTACGAGTTTGTTGGCGAAGGCTTCCAGCATTTCGCGGTGCAGGTTCAGCTCTTGCGGCACTTCACGAGGGTGCTGCATTAGTACGTTTGGTACAAAGAGGTGAAAGACGACCAGCAAGACTTAGACCCGCTAGACCAGATCTGAAGCGACCAAATAAAACAGATTTAGTCTACTTGGAAGACAGTCCTGACTACTGCGAACGAAATTTAACGTAAGTTTTGTATTACAATTTTTTTTTTTTTTTTTTTTTGTCATAAAAGTAAAAGGAGAGAGTGGATTTAAATCGTTAAATGAATTTATGAGTTATATTATATTAATAATACTGTTACATTTTTAGACTTGGTATTCCTGGTACCCGAGGTCGAATATGCAATCGTACATCTCTCGGACTTGACGGCTGTCGACTTCTCTGCTGTGGCCGAGGTTATCAAACTCGAGTACGCGACGTCACGGAGAAGTGCAAATGTAGATTTGTATGGTGTTGTCGAGTACAGTGTGAGCTTTGTCGACACACGCGTGAGGAACACGTTTGTAATTGAGCATTCCCTCCTCATCATTCAATTGCAATTAAATTATTAGTCCACAGCGTTAAACCACGCGTTAACAAAGTGATAAAAGAGATAGGCAGATTATCGTTTAACTAGTTCTGTCTCTTATTGGGTTCTCATCGGTTGTATTTATTTTTATGCCGATGCTCTTTTTTCTAATTATGTATTTACAGCCTCGAGATGGAATCTCGATTTAGCCAAAATAAAATAAGACTCCTCGTCCGACGTCAGAATATTTAAAATAATATTAATTACAAAAAAAAAAAAAAAAAAAAAAAATTTCTAATATCTGCCAATGAATGAATGTAAATATCATAATCATTTTTTAATCTTATATCAGTTACTCATGTGTATATATATATTTATAGTTTATAAGAAGTTTTACGGTTACTTAAAGCGATTCTTGAAGAATTTCATTGGGTACTCGCTCGCTTAATCAATTCTTTGATATTATCTACAAATAATTTTAAATTCTTCGTCCACATTTTATCAAAATATATGTAATTATTTTATTTGTATTATTTTATATTTTCAATAATATTATTAACGTAAAATCGTGGTCATTAATTTAAGTAATTTTTTAATATTAATGAAAAATAGCCGTTTGTAAATTAAAAAATTTATTAACTCTAAATTTGGAAATTAATTGATTATGTCATCTGTAAAATTAGTCGCAAATAAAAAATTTTAATAATAAAATTAGCGAAATAGAAATTTCACCAAATATAAATTCAGATGAAAATTAAGTTAGCCGACATCTGTAAGCTTTTAGAATTTTTTTTTTTTTTTGAAAAAATTATTAAAATAAAATAAAAAAAAAATTTTTTTCACTTGTAAAACTGTAAGTGCAATTTAAAAAAAAAATTTTTTTTTTTTTAATTTAATTATTAAAAAAAAATCCAAAAATTAAAAATGTCGGTTAACTTTAGTATTATTTAAATTAGCCGATATCTTAAAATTTTTACAATTTGTTTTATATAATTTTTCAAGGCTATTTTCCAGTAATATTAAAAATATGCTTAAATTAATGACCACGATTGTAGATAATGGTGATTTATATAGTAATAAGTTACACAAGGCTAGATAAATCGTAAAGTATCCTAAAAGCCTAAAATATAATATAGAATAAAAGTGAATGATTAATTAATGAATTAATTAATAATTATCTGCGAGCGAGGACTCGCTGCAATGACGATATACAAAACGCAGTATTGACAAATTGTAATTTATTTATACATATAAATATAAATATATAATAATAACAACACATTAGCTTATTTGAATGTGTCAAATATTTCTTAGTAAAAGCAAAGCTCTAGGCTACGGTATTTTTAGCATGAAATATTCGTATGTATATGTGTTTCCTGTATTATTAAGTATATTTATAAATACATATAAAAATTGTCCATGTATTTATGAATTTATATCACTGTAATTCATTTAAATGTTTTCACATACTTTTATATTTATAACCACATATCAGAATTATCGACTATGTTTTTTAACTTTCATTACTTTAGCTTTTTTACTGTTTTTACTTTGATAATACCAAGTCAGTGCGGTAGTTGCGGCGAATAAAGCACCTACTATAATACCAATAATTAATCCATATAAAAAATTAACATCCTCAGAAAATGTATTTACATTAATGTCTCTTCCAATTGGCCAATAATTAATGTCAGTTTCTTTATGTCTGGCGGCATAACTCAGCGAAAAAATTAATCTGTCAGACGCTGGTGCTAATCTATCTCTTATTGCCAGTGATATTTTTCTTGCTGTTTCCCGATATTTTATATTTTCATGAATTTCATTCAATATTTTATTAACATTGTCTATTGTATAGTCATTGTTTAATGTAACACTTATTCCTAATTTAACGGCACGTAAATTATTTTCTTTTTCTTCAGAATTTCTTGGGAAACATATTAAAGGCGTACCATGAAATGCCGCCTCTAAAAATTCAGTGTCTGCACAATGACTAAGTAATAATCGTGTTCTTGAATATCCTAAAAAATTAATAATTAATATTTATTACAATAAAGAAAACAATATTTAAAACAAATATGTATATATAACTTATTAATTTATTATTTATTTAAATATTTATATTTATAAATTTTATCAACTAATCAATAAATACCTATGATATCTTGACGATCAACATCACCATGAATAAATATATTTTTTCCATTAGTTTTTTTAACGATTTTGTTCTTCCATAAGATTGCTTGACCTTGTGGAATCTGTTGACCTAAGTGCTCTATCATGTTTATATATTCAGAGTCTAGAGTCACAACTACAGTTCCTTGTTTAAATTCTATTAATTCTTTTTGGAGAACACCCGGTAATGGTTGCACGCCTCTGCAGTGGTGACATCCGACCTAAAATAGAATAAAATTACCAATCAGTAATATTTGCCTCTATAATAATTGATATTATTATTTATTTATTTGGTAATTATTTACAAGTGGGATCAACCCCATTTTAAGCCATAATTAGATGAAAAATTAACATTTTCAAATTTTTTTTTATTTTGCGTATTTTTATGACGCATTTATGATAAAAAATGTCGTGAAAGAAAAAAATCAAGATTTCAAAAACTTTTTTGCCTTCAAAAGTTGAAAAAAAAATTTGGCTCTCATGTTTTTGGATAAAATTTCTATTTTATCTTTTTTTGATGTTTTTGATATATTTTTTTTTTGAAAAATATGTAAAAAAACGAACAATTGAAAAAAAAAAAGTTAACTATCATAACTTTCTAAAAAATTTATGAATTTTTTTGAAAATTTGTTAAAATTGTGATAATCAACTTTTTTTTTATTTATTTTTCAAAAAAATATATATATATCAATAAAATCAAATAGAAATGTCGTTCAAAAAAAATGAAAATAATTGACTCCACTTGTAAACATTTGTCATTTATTTTTATTGCAATATCACATCAAACCTCAACCAGTTGATGTGTCAACGGAGAAAATTCTAAGCGTAAAACAGGATCACCACCCCAAAGGAATACTTTAACATCAGAATAAAGAGCATCTAAGCTAGTATCTTGAAAGTTATTGACGTACTGTTTAACTAATTTAAATGCTTGATTAACATAATGATTATCAACATAGGTAACGATAGATTTTAGATTCAAATTAGTCAAAAATCTCTCGTAAAATGTTCCAGTTTGAAATGGAATGGCCATTTGTGATTTTTCAACAGCATAATATTCTTCTTCTTGTCCTCGTGCCCAGATTACTGGTATAGAATCTATAGATTTAACCAATGGGATAAGGCAAGCATCATGTCTGAAATTCACAAAAATAAATTATTTTTCCCACTAAAGTAAAAGACCCAGTTTTTGACACATACAATTTTTTTAAATTAAAAAAAAAAAAACCAACTCTAATAAATTAAAAAATATAATTTTTTAATTATAAATTAAAAAAAAAATTGATTTTTTGAAAACATTTAATTTTTTTAATTAAAATAAAATTGCAAGTATCAAACAACTAGGCCAGTGTCAATAACTAGGTTTTTTACTTCAAAAGAAAATAAAAAATTTTACCTCAAAGCCGGAAAGATTGTAAAAGTTGGCTGAATCTCACGTACTCTATCAAGAATTTTTTTATCACTTAAAACAGTCTCACAAGCTTTCAGAGCTTTATCTACTTTCTTTGCATCGGTTCCTAGAGTAAAATTAATTTTAATAACTTCCACTTGCACCAGATGTTCATAGAGATCTCGTGAATTCAACGAAGGAACTATCAGAGTCACATCCATGCCCTGATCTGACAAAGTGTTTGATAATAGTGAAAGATCATACACATCTTCAAATCCAATTATCAAAGCAGTTTGCGGAGGCGATGCAAACATTGATGCTTTTACACTTAAAATGACAGTATATAATAACACGTAATTAATAAACATGATTTCAATTATTTTTTAGTGCCTTTCTTCTAGTCCATAAAATACATAAGCAAATGCTAAAATTAATTTCTAATGATCTAAATATGGACGTGTATTAACCGGCGTATGAACATCGATAAACAGGACGAACTACCGCCAGCGGATTTACTTCGGCTATCTAAGCTGTTAAATAAATAATTACTACTCTGTTTCATAAATTATTTTTGATACTTATCTAGGTATTGTATACTTACATACCCACAATTTTATCAATATTTTTATCAAAAAATATTAATTACATTATTTCATAATCTTCATCGTATTTTTAAACAGTAATTTAGGTTGTTTATTCCATTGTGTTGTTTGTTCGATGAGTAAATAAATGAAAACAATAATATTAAGAGACGTATAGATAAAAATCAAGGTTAAGTTTGAAATTATTTATGTACAGTCGATAATATCACCGAAAAACAATACTGAAGTTAGCCGTCAGCTGTTCATTTTAAAAATTTTTTCAACAAATTAATTGCAATAAAAAAGTGCTTCCAAAAATTTTCACTTGTAATTTTTATTAATTTTCACTCGTGGAATTTTTTAATTAAATTTTTTTTATAATTTTAAAACAATTTTTAATGTCTGCCAACTTCAGTGTCATAAAAAACTACCACTCTATATTTTATGCTATCTATGCTTCAGTGACGAGTGATCCAAACTTCTGAATTGCGCGGTATTAAAAATCAAGGTAAATAAATTTAATTTTTAATAAATTTCAGGACAATTAATTCACCTGACACTTTAAAAATAATAATTCATATTTATTCTTAATATTTTAGTAATTAATATTGAATATTTTTCTTTTTTATAGTTAATTTACAAATTTTTCCAATTATTGAGGTTATACGCAACAATATCACAACATTTTTTAACAATGAGTTCATATTTCGATCCAACGAAAAATCCACCCAATGCACCAGGTAAATAAATACTTTTGTTTAATGAAATAAATAAAAAAAATTATTTTTGTAATATAATATTAAAATTAGCCGTCAGCTGTGAATTTTAAAAATTTTTATCACAAATCAAATGATACTGAAATTAAGAGACATCTGATCTATTTTAGAATTTTTTTTAACAAATAAATTATAGCAAAAAAATTTTATTTAAAAATTCAACCTTTAGAAGCTCTGAAAAATTTTATAAATGACATTTTTATAAATAATTTTCTATGCTTAGTTTATATTTCAAGAAAAATCAAAAGATTGTCAAGTGTCTGCTAACTTCAGTCTCATCAAATCAATTACAATAAAAAAATGCTTCTAAAAATTTTCACTTGCAATTTTTATTAATTTTCACATGTGAAATTTTTTAATAAATTTTTTTTTTATATAATTTAAATGCCATCAAATTTTAAGAATATTTTTTATGTCTGTCAACTTGAGTGTCATTTTTGTAACAAAATTTTTTTTTTTTAGCTGCCAGTACATTTTTCGGAGCTGGAGATGCAGGCAGGACATTACAACAGCCGTTGACGGCAACGCAACCTCAAGAAAAACCTAATTTTGGCTCAGGTATTACCACAACCTTGACATTTGGCTCAAATCCAGGAACTCAGATGACCCAACCGTCAATGGTTCCATCCTCAGTGCCTACATTTAATCCCCCTGCAGCAACTTCAAATGTAAGTTCTCCATTTGGAATGACGACAAGTACCCCGTTGAATTTAGGTGGGTCAACTATCCGTATGCCTGGAACTGGCGGGTTTTCAGTCAGTAGCGCTGCTGCCCCAGCTACTAGCAGTACTGCATCAACACCAGCACCGAATTTCGGGCTTCCAAAATCAACAGCTCCAGGATTTACACTCGGACCATCAGCAACCAATCCAGCAACACCGAATTTGTCATTTGGAGCACCAGTATCAACTCCAGCAGCTACTGGATTTAGTTTAACTGGTACTGGCACGACAAGTTCCAGTTTAGCACCAGGGTTTGGATCTCTGTCAACATCTACACCGGCAACAAACGTTTCCTTGTCAAATAAATTGACCTTGGGTTCAAGTGCTACAACGGGCTTTAATTTAACAGCAACAACTAGCTTACCTGCTGCTACATCAGCTCAACTATCATTGGGTTCAGCTGCACCAAGTACTACTTCATCTTTGAGTGGATTTTCATTGCCCGGAACAACCTCAGCAGCTACCACAGGCTTTAATCTCGGCGGCGCGACAACTCCAGCAACTTCTGGAGGATTTTCATTGAATAAAACCACCACTGCTGCTGCCGTGGCTCCAAATACGACCCAAACAACTGGTACAACACAAACTACACTAGGAACAACTACAACCGTCAGTGCCTCGTCAAGCAGCGGTCAATTAGGCGCTATTAATTTCTGTCAGCTAGAAGAATCAATTAATAAATGGACTTTAGAACTTGAGGAACAAGAAAAAGTTTTTATGAATCAAGCAACGCAAATTAATGCTTGGGATAAATTACTTATTGCTAATGGCGAAAAAATAGTCACGTTAAATCAACAAGTCGAGAAAGTTAAACTTGAACAACAACAATTGGAGCATGAGCTTGATTATGTCGTAGGACAACAAAAAGAATTACAAGACTGTTTAGTACCTCTCGAAAAAGAACTTTCTAATATTTCAGTGTCAGATCCAGAACGAGAATACACTTACAGACTTTCGGAAAAATTAGACACTCAGCTGAAACAAATGTCTGAAGACCTCAAAGAAATTATTGAACATCTCAACGAAGCTAATCGTGCTCAGGATTCCAGCGATCCGATTGTTCAGATTGGTAAAATTTTAAATGCACACATGAACAGTCTACAGTGGATTGATCAAAGAACTTCGATTATTGCGCAAAGAATCCAACAAATTGATCAGATGCATCAAAACTTTAGACAAGAAAATGAAAGAAGTTTCAGTTTAGCTTACAATTAATAATAATAATCACTACTTTGTAACACACGTCTTCAAGTTTATTCAATTAATGTTTCTTATAAAAATAAATAATTTTTTTTTTTTTTGTAAAACTAATACATTATTTATCAACATTTTTAAGTTATATTAATCAATCGCTACCGCTGGTATAAAATGATGGACTTTTATATTATCGTCTAAGTTAATGTGTATGTATACAAGCCTCTCATTAATAATGTTACATTTAACTGAATCAGGATGAATAGCGTCCCAAGTATGGATTGTAAAAAAACGTCTGATGTCAACCGCTGCTGTAACATTATCTCTTTCTGATTCATCTGCTTTCCATACTTGAAGATTTTGAAAATGTGTCGCAACACTAGCAGCGTCTGTTTCTACTTTTAATACAAGTAATCCGTCATTATTTACTATTAATCTCAAGTGAGGTGACATGTTTTTCATCCTTTCAACAAAACTTCTTATATACTTTAGTTGTGGTAAGTCTATCGAAATCTGAAAATATTAATTGGAAACAAAATTTTTCTTATTCTTTTAATAATGTAGATTTTAAATCGATAAAAAAACTTTTTGAAGGATATTTGTCTTTCAAAATACAATAAAAAAAAAAATAATACTGAAGTTGACAGATATTAAAAAATTTTTTGAAATTTTTTAGCAATTAAATTATTAAAAAAAAATTTAATTAAAAAGTTTCACATGTAAAAATTAATAAAAATTACAAGTGAAAATTTTTAGAAGCATTTTTTTATTGTAATTAATTTTTTAAAAAAATTTTAAAATTGACAGCTGACCGCTAACTTCAGTATTATTAAAAAAAATTATAAATTCAAATATTAATTGTTTTATTCACAGAAAAATTTTCAATTCAAAGAAAAAAACACTTAATTGTGTTGTGAAATTGAAAACAATCAAGAAATGAAAAAAATAAATTTGTAATTGTCATAAAATATTCTTAATTGAATAATAAAAATATAAAAAATTAAAATAAATTAAATCTTACGTGAAAATCGGGTATAGTTGGTGGTTGATAAACATTCCACTCATTTCTCGGCAAGACTTTAATCGGTACATCGTGAATACACTGCCAAGAATCCGTCGTAAGTGAAGGTAATTCAATTTCTAATGTCAAACAGGGATGTTGTTTATTTGTAAGTTTCATCTTGACGCTTCTGGCTGTTGCTTTCAGTGACATCAAGCTTTTAGCCAGCATTTGAGCATCAAAATCAAACAAAATTTTGTTGTTATTCTCGCCAATGCCCACCATCAAATACTCGTTGAAAAAGTGATACCGCGATAATTCAACCCAGACTGTTGGGGCACGACCACTATCATCAAGAACAGTGAAACATATTTGATCGTTGGTCAATTCAAGTACACAATGTTTTGAAGTTTTTGAGATAGCTGTTACAATATCTAAACATACAAAATAAAATAATAAATATTAATGTTTATTATGACATTAAAGTTAGCTGTCGCTTGGCAATTTTTTTATTTTATTTAACAAAAAAATTTGTTCCGAAAAATTATTAAAAAAAAATTGCATTTTTTATTTTTTTAAATTTCCACATGTCAATTTTTTAAATAATTTATTTCTTGTCATAATTTATTTGTTACAAAAATTTTTTAAATTATCAAATATCAGCTAAATTAATTTTCATATATTTATTTTATATAAAATAGGTTATAATTACTTGTAAAATCTCGCATTGCTACCGCATCTATCATTTTACAACGAAATCTCATTGTTATTGTTCTTTCACTAAATAAATTATAATATTTCACAAAAATTTATTAATTGAAAAGTTTAAATTTAATGCACTATTTTTTTTTTTATTGTTTTTAAGTTTTAAATAACACTTGACATATTTACATAGATTTGTTAGAGGAGCTTTTGGCGGGAATAACTTAACCTAACTTAAGATTGTTGAATAAAAATTTAGTAGGAAAATAAAAAGAATCATTTTCAGTAAAATTACAAAACAAAGTTAATTTTTGTTAAAAAATATTTTTTTATGACATTAAATTTAGATGAAAATTAATTTAGCAGGTATTTATTAATTTTTAGAATTTTTTAACAAATAAATTATGGAAAAAATAAATTAAAAAAAAAATTGACACTTATTGCATAAGCTACTTATGTGTGAACGAATTATTAATGTGTATGCTACATTGTTGTCTTTTAGTGTCAATAATATACAGAATTAATTATTTTATTATGAAGGAAGTCAATTACTAAGGAAAATAAATTTCAAATGATTTTAAATTAAAATTTTTGTATTGTTAAACTCCAATAATTTTAGAATATTCATAATACTGAAGTTAGCGGTCAGCTGTCAATTTTAAAAATTTTTTTAACAAATTAATTTAAAAAAAAAAAAAATGCTTCTAAAAATTTTCACTTGTAACTTTTATTAATTTTCACATGTGAAACTTTTTAATTAAATTTTTTTCAAATAATTTAATTGCTAGAAAATTCCAAAAAAAATTTTTAAATCTGTCAACTTCAGTGTTATGAATATTCCCGTTTATTTTAACCAAGTGAGCAATAATGCGCAATTGAAATTATACCAAGTAATGGCTGGATCGCATAATTTTCTAGCAATCAATTCTGCTAACCCTTTTTTATTCAAGTAAGTTTTAAGAATGTTGGTATTTTTTAAATTTACGCTAAAAATAGCAAGTAAACATTTATGAAAATTAAATTAGCTGACATTTAAAAATCTTTATAATTTATTTTGTTGAAAAATAATTTTTAAAAAATTAAAACAAAATTTTTCACATGTAGAAAATTTAAGAAATTTTTTAAAAATAGTTTATCAGTTCTAATTTTTAATTAATAAAAGAAATCAAAAATTTTTAAGTGTCGCCTAACTTAATTTTCATAAATATTTAACAATTAACAAGGAGTTAGAATTATATGAGTTTGTGACTAAAAAACATTTTTTCAAGCTATAAGTAGTTTTAAACTCATAAAATGTTCTACTTAAATTAAAAAAAAAAAATTTTTTTTTTATCTAAATATATTAAAATAAAATGGAAAGTGACAGTAAGGTATTTAGCCGTGTTAGGTATCTCCAGGTAGCTCTCGATACCGACATATTTAATTCTCCGGGTGTACCGGCTGTTTAAAATTTTTTTTTTTTTTTTTTTTTCACGTCGTTTCTCTTCCTCGGCGTTGTATTGAGCGCCTAGATGAAACAGGTGGCAAGGCACGTGGCATGCGATGAATGCACACCAGCCTTCACTTCAGTTCCTTCCATTTCCATATTATATAGAAAACATCATATCTTAAACTATTTACTTGGATACTCCATTCTGGATGGTATTGATAGATGCATCGGTCGGCTCTGACTGTACTTTGGTAGTCTGTCGGGTACATCTCGCATCATCATTCATTCATTCTAGATAAGTATAAAAGAGAGGGAGTTGACGCTGAAAAACCTTGGAAAATAGCGCAGGATGAGGATGGCGCGTGCATATCCGAGCAGCTGTGTCACCCAAATGCTGTGAATGTCTGGGTATACATAAGTAAACTTTACCAAAGAAATTTCTGTCTGGTTCATTCTTTTATTTGGAGCCATCTTGCATCACTAAGGGATAAACCAGCTAAAAAAATTTAAGATTATATATATTACTGTGTTTATATAATTTATATGCTTACAAAGAGTGAATACTTATTTAATTATTATGTTTTCGAGAAACCTGGCTTATTTTTCAGTGTATGTATCTGATGTCCCGGCAAAAAGTAGCATCAGGACGTATAGAATAACCCAAAGATGGTTCAACTTTCCTCAACAAGAATATCAGGGCCAGGGCAACCCTATCTATCTTAAATCTCACGCATATAAGATGTCCAAATTTTTTATTATTATTTGCTAAATACAGATTGTCATTGTTATTATTTTTTTACTGAAATTTAGGTATCAGAAATAAGATCGAAGATGTAAAATGATTTTTATTATTAATTATTATTTTAATGGCTAAAGTGACCATTTTTTATATTTTTTAAATTGCTGAATTAGAAATTTTACTATTTCTAACAAATTTTAATTTTTTCAGTAGAACTGAACCCCATCACTACGCTAAAAAAAAAAGTTGTCGGCTGGAGTGTAAATTTTCTTTGCTCAAAAAAATATTAGGGAAGATTGAAATTTTCTTGAATGAAGTCAAAGTTTCTTGAGCCAAGAAAATTTCTTCTTGTTCCAAAAAAACTTTTGTCTTTAAAATTTTTTTGATGCAAGAATTTTTTTTTCTGTGTAATTAACAAAGACACCAATCTGTAAGTACACAGAAGAATATATTTATTTGAATTAAAAAAATTTTCCGGAAGACTGTTGATTTTATCAAGAAAATTTCTGAATATTTTCTTCAATTAAGAAAATTAGTTCTTCAAATAATAATTTTTTTTTTTCGTATAGCTTCACCAGTTTTAGAAAAAAACCTTTCTTTCTTAATAAATTATTTAAATAAATTTAACGATGCACTTTTTTTACTTATTGAAAGCAAATATAATCTTTGAAGAAATACAGAAATGGAAAACTTTCCTTCTGAAATTTGTAAAATTAATTGTAGTGTTCACATCAATTATAAATTTGATTTGACTTTACTCCAAAAATTAAAATTTGTTAAAAAGCAATTATGTTTCAGTATCGATTGAAATGTGGTGTTATATGACAGTGGTATAAAATTTGCGTTTATTAACTCGTCAATCTAACGTTTCTGAACTTATCAATATTAAATTGCCCCTTGTGAGATACAAATAGTGACGTCAGGGCCCGATCCCGCATAGCAACCGAGAGCAGGACGGAAGGACAAGCTGTTATATTAAGCTGGCTCCCGCTTATACATGTATATTATGTATTATGTGTGTGAATAAATGGACCCCGAGTTTTCGTGTTATGTTATTGTATGTACCACTAGATACTCGTGATATGATAACGATTATGAGCTTGAGATGGTACTTGTCAGTCAATGAGCTACCAGCTGCAGAATGCAGTTTTACATAGAACGGCGATCTAGCACTCTATAGAGCTTTAAAATGAAATCTCGAGTGGGGATATAGCTTCTTTAAGGGTGAGATACAGTAAATATAATTTAAACGAGAAAAAAATTGTCATTAAAATTTTTTACAATACTTATAAAATTATTTTTTCAATTTGTCGTTGCAAATTCATTTTATTTCACGTAATTTATAGATATATTTTCAATAATTAAATAGTAAATGTTTGTAGCTTCAGATATTTATTTTGGAGTATTCAATTTATTTTTAATTTAAAAATTGAATAAATTTTTATTGAAATTAGTTAAAAAAAAAAAATATTAAAAAAAATGAAAACCACAAGTACTTATTTTTCGATACAATACACTAAAGTCGTCTTTATTTTTCGTGTGGCGTTTGTAACGGCATACAGAAATTCCACACAGTTGTCAGTCTCTTTTGCTCTTAACATTAACGCCTACCTTTATTCTTTTTACTGTTTCGTATAATATAATGTAAGCATACCCGAGCAGCGTCTTTCGTCGATTCGCGTCTCTTCCCCGAAAGATTCCGTCTATTCTCTGTTAGTTTTTTCTTGAGATTATAGTAAACTACGTTAAATAATGTGTTTATTTTGTAAGCTGGTTAAATAACGTTTAAATATTAATGATCGGTAAAATCCCCTACAAATTTATAACTTGTTCTTCCGCTTAACTTTTTATTTTTATTTATATAGATGACGAATTTTAGATAAACTAAGACACTTTATCTATAATATTCTTGCAATAGATATTTTTAAAAGAAAATTTTCAAGACAAAAATTTTTTTTGGAGCAAGAAGAAATTTTTTTCGCTCAAGAGATTCTCAATCTATTCTAATATTTTCTTGAGCCAAAAAAATTGACTCTTCAGTCAAAAAAATTTTTTTTTCCAGTGTATATATTAAAATTAAAAATAATTAATATATAAATATCTATGTATGGAATTAAACTTGGTGGTTTCATTTAGCCTCAATAATTGCTTGTAAAATGGGACATCTGCTTCAAGTTCTTGAGTCATAAACAGGGTACACGTATGTACATATGTACTTACTTTACTTCTTTGCCCTTAATGAATTTATAATTTATCTTTTATACAGTTTTTATTCACATTGTGTTTTATTAAATCCTGTACAAAATTTTTTTATAAAAATTAACTCATAAAATAAAATAATAAACTAATACAAAATATTATTAAGTTAAACGTTAACGAAGAATTTATATGATTATAAATAAATACTTGGCAGTGTCAACTGTTCGACTGAAACGTCGTGTAAGGGGCTAGTACATGAAAAATTAAAAAAAGAGCACTGCTATGATCATAGCTTAGAAATAAAAATAAACAAACTCCAAAAAAATCAAGCTAATTTGAATAATTTACATTAGAAGTATATTATTCCGCAAGTGAGACTAAAAACCCTTGGAGAACAATTTTTTTCTACTAATTTCATCTAAAAATAGTACTTTAATAATAGCACGGTTTTTTTTCCATCTGTTTTAGACCAATGCAGCTTCATAGTTTTTATTCTTATTTATTTATTGTCTTTATTTAAGCCCAACAGCTCAAAGGGCCAATAATAGGGTTACTCAATTAGTGTTATATTGAGTTTAACTAATTCTAGTTATAAATTAATAAAGTTAATTAATAACTAGAAAGAAGAAATAATTTAAGGCTACACTGAAAAAAAAAAATTCTTGACTGGAGGGTAAAATTTCTTGCTTCAAAATAAATTTTGTCTTCCTTAAAATTTTCTTGATGCAAGAAATTTTTTTTTCTGAGTATGTGTGATGAGTTAAATTACACTGAGAAAAAAAACGTCTTTTATTAATAAAATTTTCTTGATACAAGAATTTATGTTCTTGAAAATTTTCAAAAATGTATGTTTGATTGAAATAATTTTTGCTTAACTCAAACAAAGCTCTTGATTACTTGTTATTCAAAGATAAATATTGATTCTCTTTCTTCAAATTAATAAACTAATAATTATCAATAATAGATGTGATTGTCAAAGAATTTCTTAAACCAAAAAATTCATATTTGTCTAAAAGTATTTTTTTTTCTCATTATAAAATAAAAATTTTTTTTGTTATTAACCTGAACCTTAAATTACATAAATTAAACATTTTATTGAGAGCTTAAATATCAAAGCATATTACACAAAGTTAAAAGAATTGACGAAATAATGCCAGGAGTATGTACACTCTTGCTCACTATTTTTATTTTAATCAGCGGATTATTAAATTGTATTATATATATTACATAAAACATAATACTTACGACCAAGGCATGTATAATAGACACCCGGTAGGGTATAATAGATAAAAATTGAACAATTTGCTGGCAAATAGCATGGGGTGAAGAAGTGAGTTCAAGTCAGCACATGGCGCACTTGCATATACCATTCGTCAATCTTCCAATATTATACATACATAATAAAAATTCCCTGTGCTCTGGTTTTCAATGTATTTATGTATTATAGGTAGCCCTTAGCTTGTAAACACATACTTGGAAATAATATTCTTCACCTCTACTTACTCGGCTTTTCAGCCTCGACGCATTGCGCGGAAAGTATCCCTCCAGAACTTCGTTGAGTTTCGGGTTTTTTCGGCAAAGTTTGAAGCATCACTGCATCTCTGTTCTCCGTGTTGATATCTCGACTTTACGTTGAAATATTTAAATATTCGTGTCTTCTTTCATCCACTTTGACCATTCATGTTGATACCGGTCCGTAGCTCTAGTGTGTCTGTCATGTTTCTTTGTTACTCTCTCTCAGTTCTCTCAACGCCGCGGTTGGTCGAGTCTCACTGTGCTGTGTGCTCTGGCCCTGGGGATGTGGTGATCCCCACTACGAACAAAACCTTATAATAAAACTCTGGTATGGTCTTTTTACCCTTACCCGCTATAATACTTACTGTACATTCTCCATTAGAGTCGAAATCTCAAATAAAACAGCAACAGAATGTAGCGCTGTACTGGTGCTGCCCTCATCGGACGTTAAAACTCAATACCTCGAACGGTGCTGTCGCTATAAAACTTTATTAGTCGAGAACGGGCAAGCGGCTGCCACTGTACGGGCGTGGATTCGATAAATATTTAGCCCTCGAAAAATTCCCTCCAAAACACATCAATATGGAGGCTCCAAGTAAATTAATGTGGTGGCTTTTATAGTTTATTTTTATTTTGTTCTATTTCAATCTATATTTATTAAATTTTTAAAACATTTATCAATTTAAACAACAATTAAATTTATTGTTGAGTTTATTAAAAAATAAAGAGTTGATTAGTGCGCAAGCTCAGTGTACTGAACAAAGATAATACGCAAACGCGTATTAAAAGACCGTTTCAGACGCTGACGAGGCCAACGATCGATACCGTCACTTTATTGTTGTCACTTATGTAAAATATTTTACACTACAATTCAGTAGTTTATCGTCGTTATTATTTTACTTTTTTTTTTTTTATTTTATTATAATAATAATAATTACTATTATAATTATAACTATTTTGCAGTTTTTAAAATAAAGTGTATCGACAGTGAAATTTATGAAAAAAAAAATTAACAATGAAAACAAGTTATACAATTGTTGAATGTACTTGTTTTTAAACAAGTGTTTTAACGTTATTATTTTTGTCATGGATATCGTCTAGATACACTGCAAACTACAAATACCGAGCTTCTGGATAATTCAACTTTATTAGTGTATTTATTTTTAAAAGTGTTATTTTAACACTATTTTGTTAAATAATGCAGCGACTACCCGAACTGCTTGTGCCAGCAAAAGCAGTCGATATTGCTACTTATCACTCGACATTTTATTCTCCACCTCCCACCGAAGCGTAAGTTTTTTTTTTATCTTTTACTTTTTATTTTTTTCTTTAAATCATTTGAGTGCTTAGATTTAATTATATTAAATACTTGGAATTTTATAATTGATTTAATTTTATTGCAGAATTTAAATAGGCGGTATTGAAATGTCGGCCATATGTCATTTTGTAATGTTTTTATCTGTTAGCAGGAACGTTAAATTATTTACGATTACGTTTTGATAGTAAGAAATTTTTTTTTTTTTTTTTTTT